>PVKM010001115.1:0-84720 GCA_004027735.1 Carollia perspicillata
GACGGTGGGGAGAAAATAGACAGGGAGAGGGCAAGAGTAGTGTGGGAAATGTAGAAGCTAAAGAACTTATGATACATGGACAAGAACTAAAGAGGGGGAATGTGGGTGGGAGGGGGTTGGCAGGGTGGAGGGGAATGAAGGGGGCAATGGGAGAACTGTAATGGCATAATCAATAAAAAAGTTAAATAAAAAAAAAAAAAGAGGTAAAAAAAAAATAAATCCTTCCCTGAGGTGGCAGCCCCTGGAGATAGAGCGCTGGGCTGGAAACCAGAATTTGGGGGCCGGGGTGGGGGAGGGTTCTTAATGTTAGTTTTGTCTTTGCCACTGCTTCCTGTGTGACTTTGCAACATCTCTTACCCTCTCTGGGCCTCAGTTTCCTTCATGTTTAAATGAGAGACTGACTGAGGCTATTGGGTTCTCCATGGCCTTTCTAGTTTTGACCCTCTTGAATTTGGATCCTAGAAGGTGACATGAAGCAGCTGGAGGAAGGGCCTGGAGCCTTGGCTGTGGCGTCAGATAGACCCTGGTTCAAATCCCAGCTCCACCACTAGCTTGTGATATTGTGTAAATTACTTCACCTTTCTGTGCTTTCATGAAAAAACCCTTTTTACTATCAAAAAAAGTTAAACACAGAAAGAAAACACAATGAACTCCTCTATTCAGTCATTTAGAATCAACAGGTCTCAACTCCTTACCGTATTTGCTTCATCTAAACCACGTTAAAGTAAATTACACACACTACTAATCGTTGTCCCGAAATACTTGGACATTTGTGTCCAATGAAAGAGAACATTTCCCCCATACCTACAAAACTATTACACCTAACAATATCAACAATGATTCCCTTATATCACCTATTGTCCAGGTCATGTTGAAATTTCCCCAGTTATTTCTAAACGATATTTTATGGGTGATCTATGCATACCAGGAGCCAGTCAAAGACCTTGCTTTGCATTTGATTATTATGAATCATAAGTCTCTGAGCCTCCACTTTGCTCATCTGAAAAATGGGAAAGGAATAGTGCCTACCTCACAGGATGTACAAATTAAAGATAACATATATTTAAGGGGTTAGGCTAGAGCACCCCCAAAACTCAGCGATTATTAGCTTCCTTCCTAGCTCATTCTGCTGGAGGCAGCAATATGTTGGGGTGCAGGCAACTAAGGTGGGATGTCCTGAGATATCAGCACTATGGGCTAGGGATATGGAGGCAAGAGGTCCCCAGAAGCCTTAGGAGGAGGATAAGGACCCTCCTTCTGGGCTTGCCCAGCCCTGGCACGGGGCTGGAGAAGACCAGTCTCACCTTCACCACCTTCAGCACTTGCACCGCCTGGTCCAGCCCACCTTCCCCTTGGAAGGTCTCTGCCCTCAGGAACTGCTCCACGGTCCGCACAGCGTCCAGCACCTCTTCTTTCCACTCCCGGTTGGGCTGCAGCTGCTGGGCCACGAAGGAGTCCAGCCTGGAGGCAGGGGTGCCATACAGCTCTGGGGACAGTGCCATCTCTGTCTGACAGTAGCACTGCTAGACAGATATATAGCCACACACCCAGCCCCTGGCATCCTTTCCCTTCTTTAAGGAAGCTCCTCCTTAGTTATCCTCTCGCACCCTGTTGGAATAAAGGACCATCGAGGGAAGGAAACCAGGAGTGACTGGGCTTATCCGGGGCCCCCTTCGTGGAGACCCCTTGCTGTGGCAGAGGCACTGAGAGACACTGGGCCGAGGCTGGAATGTCCGGGGCCACCTTAACAGGCTTGGCTTCTGGCCCACCTTTCTGATATTGCTTTCGATTCTCCACTCTTCTGAGTTTCCATTCGATGACGTTTGGAAACTGAAATGGGCTTGACTTTGGCCCTTAGACGAGGCGACTCTCCCAGTAGGTAAGAGTTGGATGCTACTGTATCTGTCACGCACTCACCCCACCTCATCATACAAACTGAGGTCCAGAAGGAGAAGGGGCTCGTCCACGTTTGGGATGAGCAGACAGAACTCTCAAGTCAGACAGGACAGCTTTATTTATTTTTTTAAATGTAAATATTTTTCACTTTTTTTCAGTTGTAGTTTACATTCGTTATTTGTATTAGTTTCAGCTGGACAGCATAGTGGCCAGACAATCATACACTCTACAGCGTGTTTCCCCTGGTGGTTTCAGAGCCCACCTGGCACCATACATGGTTGGTTATTACACATTATTGACTATATTCCCTGTGCTGGACTTCACATCCCTGTGACTGTTTTGTAACCACCAATCTGTACTTCTCAATCTCTTCACCTTTGTCACCCAGTCCCCCAACCCCCCTACCCCCTGACCACCATCGGTCTGTTCTCTGTGTCTAGGAGAACTGTTTCTGTCTTGTTTGTTTATTTTGTTCTTTAGATCCCACATGTAAGTGAAATCATATGATATTTTGTCTTTCTCTGACTTATTTCACTGAGCTTAATGCCCTCTAGGTCCATCTGTGTTGTCACTAATGGTACGATTTCATTCTTTTTTTATGGCCAAGTCATATTCCATGGTATATATGTACCACATATTTTTTTCCATTACAATGCAGATTTTTCCATTACAATGCAGGTTTTTCATTCTTTTTTTATGGCCAAGTCATATTCCATGGTATATATGTACCACATATTTTTTTCCATTACAATGCAGATTTTTTAAAAATCCACTTGTCTACTAATGGACACTTGGGTTGCTTCCATAGCTTGGCTATTGAAAATAACACTGCAATGAACATATGTGGGCATATATTCTTTCAAATTAGTGTTTTGGGGTTTCTTTAGATATATACGCAGAAGTGGAATTGCTGAGTCATAAGGCAGTCCCTTTTTTAATTTTTTAAAAATATATTTATTTATTTATTTTTAGACAGAGGGGAAGGGAGGGAGAAAGAGGAAGAGAAACATCAGTGTGTGGTTTCCTCTCTCACCCCCTACTGGGGACCTGGCCCACAGCCCAGGCATGTGCCCTGACTGGGAATCGAACTGGCAGCTGTTTGGTTCGCAGGCCATTTGGTTGGCACTCAATCCACTGAGCCACACCAGCTAGGGCAATTTTTAATTTTTTTGAGGAACCTCCATACTGTTTTCTACAGTGCCTGCACCAACCTGCTTCTCTTCAATAGTGCACAAGGGTTCCCTTTTCTCCACATCCTTGCCAACACTTGTTTGTCGATTTACTGATGATGGCCATTGTGGCAGGTGTGAGATGATATCTCATTGTGGTTTTAATTTGCATTTCTCTAATGATTAGTGACATTGAGCATATTTTCATATGTCTACTTGCCATTGTATGTCCTCTTTGAAGAAATGTCTATTCAAGTGCTTTGCCCATTTTAAATGGGATTGGGTTTTGGTTTGGGTGTTTTGTGTGTGTTGAGTTATATGAGTTCTTTATAAATTTTGGATATTAACCTCTTAACAGATATATCATTGGTGAATGTCTTTGAGTGGGTTGTCTTTTCATTTTGTTGACAGTTTCACTTGCTGTACAAAAACTTTCTAGTTCGATGTAGTTCCATTTGTTTATTTTTGCTTTTGTTTCCCTTACCTGAGAAGATATATCAGAAAAAAGAAAGCTACTAAGAGAAATGTAAAAGGGATTTTACTGTCTGTGTTTTCTTTTAGGCATTTTATGGTTTGGAATCTTACATTTAAGTGTTGACTCCATTTTGAGTTTATTCTTGTAAATGGTGTAAGAAGGTAGTTGAGTTTCATTTTTTTTGCATCTATCTATCCAATTTCCTAAACACCATTTATTGAATAGACTCTCTTTACCTCATTATATGTTCTTGCCTCCTTTGTCAATTATTAATTAACCATATAGACATGGGTTTATTTCTGGACTCTCTACTCTATTCCATTGATTTATTACATCTGTTTTTATGCTGGTACCATGGTTTATTTGTTTTTAACATTTTATTTATTTATTTTTAGAGAGAGGGGAAGGGAGGGACAAAGAGAGGGAGAGAAACATCAGTGTGTGGTTGCCTCTCACATGGTCCCCACTGGGGACTGAACCCACAACCCAGGCATGTGCCCTGACTGGGAATCGAACCGCGATCATTTGGCCATGTTGTTTTGATTACTATAACATTGTCATATAGTTTGAAATAAGGTAGCATGATACCTATAATTTTGTTCTTTTTTCTTGAGATCACTGTGGTTATTCTGGGTCTTTTATGGTTCCATAAAAATTTTTGGCCCTGGCTGGCATGGCTCAGTGGATTGAGCATGGGCCTGTGAGGCAGAGGGTCACCACCAGTTCGATTCCCGGTCAGGGTGCGTGCCTGGGTTGCGGGTTGGGATCCCGGTGGGGGACACATGAGAGGCCACCACTCATTGATGTTTCTCTCCCACTCTTTCTCCTTCCTGTCTCTTCTCTCTAAAAATAAATAAATAAAATATTTTTAAAAATTGTTGGATTATTTGATCTAGTTCTGTGAAATATGCCATTGGCACTTTGATAGGAATTGCATTGAATCTATAGATCACTTTGGGTAATATGGACATTTAAGCAATGATAATTCTTCTGTTTTGTGAGCATAGTATTTGTTCTATTTATTTGTATTTTTTTTTTTTTTTTTCAGTTTCCTTCTTCAGTGCCTTATAATTTTCCAAGTACAGATCTTTGACCTCTGTGGCTAAATGTATTCCTAGGTGTACAGGTCTTTGACCCCCTTGGTTAAATGCATTCCTAGGTATTTTATTTTATTTTGGGTGTGATTGTAAATGGGATTGTTTTCTTAGTTTCCCTTTTTGCTAGCTTATTATTGGTATGTAAAAATGCAACTGATTTTCTGGCTATTTATTTCATATCCTGCTACTTTACTGAATTTATATGTTAGTTCTAGTAGTTTTTGGTGGAATCTTCAGGGTTCCTTATACAATGTCATATCATCTGCCAGATAGAACAGACTTTAATTTCCAGTCAACTTTTACGGACTCCTAACCTCTCTGACTCTCCCACAATTTATCCATAAATGGGTTTAATAATAACACCATGCCCCACTGGTTGTTATGCAAATTAAGCGTAAGAACATTGAACAGAGAAAGTACTTGGTAAATGCAAGTATTATTCATTTATTAATTATCTATCGAGTGTCTTCTACGTGCCAGACATTGTGTTAAGAAGACAAAATAAGATGGGTTCCTGCCCCAAGAGACCCCTGGAGCACTGGAGGAGGCAGACGAGAGACGCTGAGAATGATGTGCGCCAGGCAGAAAAAAGGGCAAGGGAACCTTGTGGAAAGCTGGGCAGAAGAGTTTCTTTGTTTTTTTAAAAAATTAATTTATCAAATTGAGAGAGAGGAAGAGCAAGGTGAGGGGAGAGAGAGAGATCGATTTGTTGTTCCACTTACTTATGCATTCATTGATTGCTCCTTGTATGTGCCCTGACGGGTGATCTTAGGCAAAAGCAGGCACAGGCGACCTCTCCCTGGTCACAGCCCCTGAGCTCTGGTCCAGCTGAGCCACAGTCGCCCTCTGCCTGCGGGAGGCCGCAGTGCTCACCCGCTGTGAGCCACCAGAGGCAGAGCCTGCCCGGGTGAGGCAGATGCTGGTGGAGCCCCGCCCAAACCCTGCCGGCACAGGTGGGCAACTTCCTCCTGCTGGTGGGACAACCGAGAAGCCCGCTCCACAGCCCCACCCCGGGCCCCCAGAGGACACCTGCCCATCGGCACCCCTAACGGTGCACCACCACCCAAATAAACCACTTGCCCTGGCACCCTTGACTCAGGCTCTGCTTCTCGGGGCACCCAGCCCAAGACACCCCTCCTTCCTACAATCACTGGCTCAGAGGAGGTGGACTTGCTCAGAACACCTGTTCTCCCCTAAGGTGTCCTGACACAATGAAGAGACGCATCCTGTGGGGTCTATGGACATGGCCTTTCCCCCTCCCATGACTGAGGGCTGGTCAGATGACCACTGGCCAGAAGGAGCATGTATTGTTTGGGGTATGGGTTGTGACTCCCTCCTTATCTCCTTTCCAGAGTGGCTCTTGACCTGTGACTGCTTCTTGACCCTTTTACCCAGTGAGATAATATAGTTTAGAGTCACATTGTCTGGGATCCCTAATAACGAGCCTCAGACTGGAGGAGGCGTAGTGTCTGTTGCACCGACTTGTGGTCATTGGTGCACTCCCTTGTAATGTGAGTAATAAATGGCATGTTCACATCCGCTAGTCCACCGGGTCATTTCTTTTCAGAATATCACGAGCACTTAAGCACCTCCCCAGTTTGGGTTTGGGGCTCCTGTGCTACACAGCCCATTGTGAAATGGGCCTGGAACACACTGACCACCAAGTTGATGGGAGGTCCCAGCATTTCTTCCCAGCTACAGGCTGTGCCCTCCTGACTGGAGATTTTTTTTCTCTTTAGGGAAATTTGAGGGCTATTCTGAGACTTCCGGTTGGCCGCTGGCTATGTCACTTCTCTTCCACAATTCCAGCTCCACATGCCGCCAGCATCTTTCACTGAAGTCAGAAATCAGCATCATCCTAGCAGCCCGCTCTGCCCAGTCCAACAGGTCGCCAAGCTTGTCAACACAAATCCCCCCAGAGCTCTTACATTCATCCCCTTCTCTCCATCCCCACTGCCACCACCATCCGGGGCACCGTCGTTCATTGCCCACCCAGGGACCGCAATGGGGTCCTACACGGGTCTCCCTGCCCCTGGTCTTGCCTCTCCATCTTATTCCCCACATCGCAGCTAAAATGCCATTTCAGAGATTTAGATCTGATCTGCCTTCCTCTTGCTTCTAAACCCAAACCCCGTGTTCTCGCATTCAGTACTAGTCATAATCTCACCCTTCTCCAATCCCCTTACAAAATACCTTTGCTGAGATCAAAAGCATCCCAAACACTAAAGTCCCCTTAAAGTCCTGGTGATTGTCCTCATTTACAGCTGAAATCCTTCAAATGGGTCCTGCCATCCTTATTTGGATTTAAGAATCCTGAAAGAGCAAAATACATTCCTAGGAGTGAGCTATGTTTGTTATTTTCATGTTCTGATCTTCCTCTAGAGAAATGTTTCATTTGTACTTGGGTAAACTGCATACCTCTTCTATCCTCGCTCCATTACCCAGGGCTTCAGTGTGCTAATAAAAGCAGGTCCGTCTTCTCCTGTAAATTGGAACCAAAAACATCAGTTTCCAGAGATCAACATGCAATGTTGAGATGCAGTGTGAAATCTAATAATGGCTGGTGAGGCTCAGTGGATTGAGCACAGGCCTGTGAACCAGAGAGTTGTTGGTTCATTTCCTAGTCTAGGGCACACGCCTGGGTTGCGGGCCAGGTCCCCGGTCGGGGGTATGTGAGAGGTGACCACACATTGATATTTCTCTCCCTCTCTTTCTCCCTCCCTTCCACTCTGCCTAAAAATAAATAAATAAAGTCTTTTAAAAATAAAAATAGATAAAATCTGTAAAAATAAAAAATAAAATCTAATAATGTCAGTATTCCTTATGTATTTACACAATTGTAATATAGAATAGATTTTCATAAGAACGAAGTTATTGTACAACTCTAAAGGGTTGGTGGCAGGGTGGGGAAGGCATGACCGAGCAGTCACTGGGTCCTGGCCTCTGTGCTCTCTGCTACCCTCCCTCCAGCAGTCTCAGAGGTTTAGTGACTGCACTCAGCACGACGCAAAATCAGAGCAGCGACTCCCCAGCCAACCGGCTCAGCCCCTCTCCAGACTGAGGTCTCGGTCATTTAACAAGGTGCTAGGGGTTCACTGTGAACATGAACGTTGCACAGCAGATGCTGGTTCTAAGTAAAACCTTTCAACAAAACTCCTGCACAGGAGGATTAGAGAACCTAAGTGGCTGGGAGCAAAGATATACGCAAAAACGCCACCAAAACAAATGACCTGCCACCTTGACTTCTGTTGTCACGGTTCAGCTCTTGTGTTCATTTGATAATTGTATATTTTAATTTTCTTTTACAATTTCAGCAGAAGGAAACTGTTATTGCAATCACTGAAATGGGAAGATGGAGAATTCCCATTGACTTGGGTACTTGATGATACAAACACAACAAAATTCCTAAATCAGCAATAGAAAGGTCCAAGTGCCTGGAAAGTAATTACACACAGCACATTCTCTTTAAACAATTGCTTATTCTCCTTTCGTTTCTTTCTTTCTTCTTCTTCTTCTTTGTGTGTGTGTGTGTGTGTGTGTGTGTGTGTGTGTGACCCGTTTCTTCTTTTGTTGCGCATTTAGGCTGCTCCCTTTTAAAAATATATATATTTTGCTGATTATGCTATTACAGTTGTCCCATTTCCCCTCTTTTATTCTCCTCCACCCTGCACACCCCCTCCCACCTGCATTCCTCCCCTTTAGTTCAAGTCCATGGATCGTACATATAAGTTTTTTGGCTTCTACATTTCCAATACTATTCTTAACTTCCCCCTGTCTGTTTTCTACCCACCATTTATGCTACTTATTCTCTGTACCTTTTCCCCCTCTCTCCTCCTCCCACTCCCTTGTTGCTAACCCTCCATGTGATCTCCATTTCTGTGGTTCTGTTCCTGTTCTAGTTGTTTGCTTAGTTTGCTTTTGTTTTAGGTGTGGTTGTTAAAAACTGTGAGTTTGCTGTCTTTTAACTGTTCATATTTTTTATCTTCTTTTTCTTAGATAAGTCCCTTCAACATTTCGTATAATAAGGGCTTGGTGATGATGAACTCCTTTAACTTGACCTTATCTGGGAAGCACTTTATCTGCCCTTCCATTCTAAATAAAAGCTTTGCTGGATAGAGCAGTCTTGGAAGTAGGTCATTGCCTTTCATGACTTGGAATACTTCTTTCCAGCCCCTTCTTGCCTGTAAGGTCTCTTTGAGAAATCAGCTGACAGTCTGATGAGAACTCCTTTGTGGGTAACTGTCTCCTTTTTTCTTGCTGCTTTTAAGATTCTCTCCTTATCTTTAATCTTAGGTAATGTAATTATGATGTGCCTTGGTGTGAGCGTCCTTGGGTCCAACTTTGGGACTCTCTGAGCTTCCTGGACTTCCTAGAAGTCTGTTTCCTTTGCCAGATTGGGGGAGTTCTCCGTCATTGTTTTTTTTCAAATAAGTTTTCATTTTCTTGGTCTTCCTCTTCTCTTTCTGGTACCCCTATGATTCAGATGTTGGAACGTTTAAAATGGTCTGGAGGTTCCTAAGCCTCTCCTCATTTTTTTGAATTTTTGTCTCTTCATTCTGTTCTGGTTGAATGTTTCTTCTTTCCTTCTGGTCCAAACCATTGATTTGAGTCCCAGTTTCCTTCCCTGCACTCATGGTTCCCTGTACATTTTCCTTTATTTCACTTTTCATAGCCTTCATTTTTTTCCCTCTAATTTGCAACCATATCCAACCATTTCTGTGAGCATCCTGATCACCAGTGTTTTGAACTGAGCATCTGATACGTTGGCTGTTTGTCATTTAGTTGTATTTTTTCTGGTGCTTTGATCTATTCTTTCATTTGGGCCTTTTTTTTTTTTTTTGTCTCAGCACACCTGTTACATAGTGAGGGGCGGAGCCTTTAGTGTTCACTTGGGCAGAGCAACCCACATAGCTGTGTTGTGACACTGTATATGGGGATGGGGTCCGAGAGGGAAGGGTGATGCTTGCTCAGCTCCCTACCAGCTTTCAGTCACTTCCCCAACTACCCACAAGCAAATTGGGTCCTTCTGGTGCTGATTCCTAGTGGGTAGGCTTGTGTACATTCCAGGACCCTGTTGGTCTCTCCAACAAGCTCTCCTGTGAGGCTGGGAGTTTCTCCCACTACTGCCTCAACCTGCACATGTGTTTTCAATCAGAGGTTTGAGACTTGATTTCCCAGCACTGGAACCCTGGGTTGTGAGGTCTGTCTGGTTCCCCAGTTGTTCCTCCCGGTTTATCCACACACGAATGTGGGACTGCCCGGTCCACCAGCTGCCACCTTGCTGAGAGTCCTTACCGTCCAGCTACCCATCTCTGCTCCTCCTACCAGGTTTGGGTGACTGTTTCTTCTTTAACTCCTTGGTTGTCAGACTTCCATACAGTTCCATTTTGTGGCAGTTCTGGTTGTTTTTTGTTTTTAAATTTTTGGTTGTGCAAGGAGGCACAGTGTGTCTACCTATGACTTCATCTTGGCCAGAAGTCCTGTTGTTTTTAAAGATTTTATTTGTTTATTTTTAGAGAGGGGGGAAGGGAGGGAGAAAGAGAGAGAAACATCAATACGTGGTTGCCTCTCATGTGGCCCCCATTGGGGACCTGGCCCACAACCCAGGCATGTACCCTGACTGTGAATCAAACTGGCAACCCTTGGTTTGCAGCCTGCACTCAATCCACTGAGCTACACCAGCCAGGGCTCCTTTAGTTTCTTTTGCTCATTGTTTTACCGAAGAGAATTTGACATAAATAATTAAATGATGGGCAACAGAAGAAAAAAGAAATAAAGCTAGACATTTCAATAATCCACAAAGTATTAGACTACATGATTTTGTGGGTCCAACCCACTTTTCTAAGATATTGTTTTTCAGAATAATATTAATAGCTAACATCTCAATCACTTGCAATATATTATATCAGTTACATGCATGAGCTCATTCAGTCTTCTAACAACTTAGAAGTCAAATCTCTTTTGGTCATCTCTCTTTTATAGATATCTTCATGTGCTGAGGCTTAGAAAGGTGATTTGGTGGCCACCAAGATGGACTGTGAGCCTGTCACTATACTCTACCACCTTGATCTACTTTTAATGACACAAGGAACCTATTATTAGGATGGACTGATTGACTTGTCATGAAACATCTCTAAGATTAGTTAATGATTCAGGTTCCTGATCTTATTTAGACAGAAGCTTTTTCCTTCCTCATTTCTGGTGGAGTTTCCTTGCATGCCCTACTTTCTACCAGTTACCAGGGCGGGTCACTACAAAGGAAATCTACCAGCCTAAGGGGACTATATTAGCATCCCGTTGTCACTTTTATTTCTCTTGATAGCATCTATCAAAAGTTTGAACTGCATAATTCTCTGTGATTTTAAATATCTGTCTTCCTAAGTAGACTGGAAGTTATATGAAAGCGGCCGAGTTGATAGGCACTTAATTTTTTTTTTTGCGTAAATGAAGACACTGTTCTTTGGGATCTCGTGAGTTTGGGTATAACCATCTGGTGTTGACAGAGTGCTTTTCCATCTCTTTTTTTGCATTGCACATTCGCTGCGAGGTAGCTATCAACATAACTACAAATTAAGCCTTAACAAGGAGGTGAGGCAATATGTGAGATGGGGAAACCTAGGCATTCGGAACTATTACCTGGTCAAATTCTAGTGTTCGGGCCAAACACTTCACTAAGCTAAATTTCCTCGTTTATTCACACACACTGAACATAATATGCTACTCTACTAGGCTCTGGGACAGAGCAGGGAGCAAGAACAAAATGTGTAAGTTAAATAGTATTGATGAAGAGGGAAATCAAAGAAGAAACGAGAGAGGGGAGTGTGTACCGAGAGAGGGGGAGGGTTGCCATTTTAGAAAAGGAGGGCCAGGTAAGGGCCCCCAGCGAAGGTAGCATTTGTCAAATGGGAATACAGTGTCTATTCCAGAGGCTTATAGAGAAGATTTAATATCAAAATGCAGGGAATCGTAAAAAAATTTCGATAGGTCCAAAAGGTACCTAAGAGACTTCTAAGGAAAACGGCCTGGGGCCCAGAGGAGGGGGGAACGTTGGGTGTAGTGGAACGGTGACAGACGTGGACATTATCCTGCACAGAATAGTGATCTCGCTGCAAGTACGCGGGGACGATAACCTGGAGGGTAGAAGAATATGGACCGGGGCGGTACCACAGGTACCCTGGCAACGGCGCTCTTGCAGCGGGTGGGGGCGGTTACGGAAGGCTATCTGCGGGTGGAGACAGGGGTGGGGCTTCCGGCGGAAGTGGACTCTCGCTGCCAGTAGTCCGGGAAGATGCTGTGTGTGTTGTGGTGTGGGCTGTACTTTGGCCTGTGCAGCCTCCTGGTGGGGCAGGTGGAGGCCCCAAGCCCAGTGGAGCCGCCGGAGCAGACTCGGCCGTACGCGGTGCTGCGTGGGCAGAACCTGGGTGAGCGGCCACGGCCTGACAGGCAGCTGGATCGGGCCTGCGCTTCCGCCTCTTGGGGCAGCGGGAACCTGGCGAGTGCGGGGAGGATGGCGGGGGAAATGTGAGGAGGGCTGGAGATGCAGGTGCGACCTCCTCCGAAGGCGTGGGGAAGAAGGCCCGAGCTTTACCGCTCTGAGCAAGCCCTAGTGCACACTAGGCTCTCGATGTGTGCTGCTTGCATGAATGACCTGCGAGTCCGGAGACCAGGGTCTCAATTTGGGTCCCCTCCTCTCTGGCTATGTGGGCCCAGGCGAGACCACAAGGGCGCATAATGTAGTATATACGTCACCCCCATCTCCTTTCCTAATGGGGGTAATAGTCATAGTAATAACGGTAATTGACATTTGTTGCTCATTTCCTGTATACCGTGTTTTATGCTTAAAGCACTTTGTATACGTGATTTCATTTAAGCCTCACGGTAAATAAGGAAGCGATGGTTTTCAGCTGTGTTTTACAGATACGAAAAATGAAACTCAGGGAGGTTAAGCTATTAGCCCAAGATTACACAGTGAGAAAGTGGTGGCGGCCAGTACTAGAACCTAGGTTTTGTTTGGGAATATCTGCAACACACATACATCCAGATATACATACATACAGGCGTACATGGCTACCGAAGGGACCCTGGAGCTTAGCTTGGCAAACTTCAAAATAACTGCATCTTGTTTGGCTAAAGTCCTTTCCACTGTACCTCATTGGTATATCTGCATATCTACAAAGTCGCCACGTGATATAATTTTTGGGTTATCTGGACTCTACATGAACTTCTTGTCTGCTGTGTGTTGTCCACTTACTGTATACCTAGTGCTTGGCTAAGTGGTTTCCACACATTATCCTGCTTTGTCCTTTAGAACAGTGTTCGCCAGTCTGGGTACTACTGACACGTTGGACCAGATGGTTCATTGTCAGGGTGGGGAGAGTGGAGGCATGTGGGCCTGCACATCTTAAAGACATTTAGCAGCATCCCCAGCCTTTACCCACCAGATGCCAGTGGCACACCCCACTCCCAGCCCAGTTAGTCAGAATTATCTCTTGGCACTACCAAATGTCCACTGGGGTTAAAATCCCCCTGGTTGAAAAATCAATGTTGTAGAATCGTACTATTCGAAGGGTGATCCGCATACGGTGGGCATCTGCAAACTGCTGGTTATCTGCAAGGCCACCTCAGATGCTTCCTCCACCATCATACCTACTGTGGCCACCCCTCCCCCATCGCTGTCACATTACAGTTTTCTTCACGGCGGCTTTTTGGGCTGTGTGAAACGCTCTTACTTGTTTATGTTCTCCACCCCAAATTCATGGAGACATCCAGAGAAAAGGTCTGTTCGTGGCTGTTTCCCCCGGCCTCCACACATGGCGCAGAGTGGCATTTGTATGTCATCACCAGTGAATGGATGACTTACAGAACCTGGAGCTGCTATTAGGAGGTAATCTGTATTCCTTTTGCAGTGCTGATGGGAACCATTTTCAGCATCCTGCTGGTGACTATGATCCTTATGGCGTTTTGTGTCTACAAGCCCATTCGGCGTCGATGACAGCTGAGCAGGCGAGCTCTTCGACAAGTGTTTGGGAACAGAATCAGTTGTGTTGCACACGGGTCACTGGAGAAGTTGGAATTTGAACTTCCCTGCTTGGAAATGACCTTGGTCTGGACAGCTGGTAAATGCTAAATGATTTAGAGAAAACATCTAGAAGTTATTTTTTCC
Source organism: Carollia perspicillata (assembly GCA_004027735.1). Classification (NCBI taxonomy): domain Eukaryota; kingdom Metazoa; phylum Chordata; class Mammalia; order Chiroptera; family Phyllostomidae; genus Carollia; species Carollia perspicillata. The sequence goes on from PVKM010001115.1 coordinate 13,801, forward strand.
TAACACAGTAATGCAAATAATTGGCCACTGAGTCTGCTTCTCAGTGTTTCTTTTTATATGTGGCTACAATTGTTAAAAGTAAGACCTAAAGCTCAGTGTAAAGATGGAGTGCTTACGAGAAAGAAAACACAGCAACCTTATGAGTGACATAAAAACCACATTGGAAAGGACTAATTATTAATATTTGAAAATGTTAAGAGGAAGGAATAACATGTAGACAGACATTCCTGACTTAGGAGCCATTTGGCGACAAATGGGTTAAGGCTCACAAATGTTTTTAATTATACTGGATTGGCCTCGAGTACTCCGGTTGCAAAGCACTCAGTGTCAGCTGTGGGTACTTAGGCCATTGCTCTGGTAGCATGGAGCTCTGCACTCAGATGCCCCCACATGCCCCCACTGAAGTCAGGGTCAGATCAGGTAGGCCTGTGATCGTGTGTACCCTTGGGCTGGAAGGCCCCAGGCCCTGGGGTTGGACTGAAAATGTTTCTAGTTGGCCATCCAAGAAAGAACAACTTCCTGCCCAGACATATGGATCTCCTTTGTACTGCACTTAAATCTTTCCAGCCCTTGGCCTAAAACCTATGGCAGCTCTTCAGCTTTGGAATAGACTCGGCAGGAACTTTCTTTTCGGCCCGGGTGGGGAGGATTCATCCAGCGGAAGTGCCTGTTCACTGTACCAGGCACAGTGGCGGGTGGGTGTGTGTTTACACAAATTTAATTTCACCTTTGAAAATGCTGCTGTTTGTTTGCACTGTTGGTGAACTGGATTTCCCCCCCTCTATTGAAATCATACTGTCATACTTATAAGGCGGATATCAGTATTTATTTTATTTTAAAGGTGCTAGGTTTAATTTTGTTATTAATTTGAATGCTTACCTTGTGCTTCATTCAAGCACAGCACTGATTTTTTTTTAACAACCCGCACTTAATGTGAAATAATTGATGTGGAATCTTGTAACTCTTTGACTTAAGGACTTTGTTTGTAACCCTAACATTGAGCCATTCAAATGTGAACTGTTGTGTGCTTTGCAGCGAATGCCAATTAAAATTTAAAGTAAAATCTTGTATTGTTTTACTCCTAATTACGTTCCAAGCATTTAAAATGCAAGCGTGTTTGAATCTAATTTACTCTCCTAAGGAAGCACTGTGAGGTGGAATTTTAAATTCATATGTGAAATAATACAATTTCCCTAAGGCGAGGTATTATTTCAGAAAACTGAGCCAGAATTAATCTCTCAGGCTGGGCCAGGGAATCAAAAAACCTGGATTCTTGTCCTAGGTCCAGTTACAAACAGGCTTATTAACTTCTGCAGAGCCTCAGTTTCTCATCTGTGAAATGGCGACGTACACACTTTCTTATTTATGGTAAAGATGAAATGATTTGGAAAGGAACACAAATGAAGGTGGGACTACTACAGTTAGCCTCTCGCATGGAAATCTGTGGTTACTGACGGAAGGCGGGGAGGGTGGGGTTCTGAGACTGGCACCGCCGGAGTTAAGTCCTACCTCATCTGGAATGCCACATTTTGATGTGCTGCCAAAAAGTTTATTGCCATTTTTAGGATTTTGAAAGGAAACAGTGAAAACTTGCCAGGCCTATAAACCTTATGACCTGCTATTGGTTTACTAGCCAGGTAGTAGGATCATGTTCATTTTCTGAAAAAAAGCTTGCAATAGTTATTCTCTGTACAAATCCAAAGCCCAGCCTACAGCCTCATTCAAATGTCACCGTTGGTTCAGTAGGAGATTTCAAGCTAAAAACAAATAACCTCTGTAGAAAGAGGCTTATTACAAAGAGACAAGTGAAGATAAAAACATCAGCTCTGGGGGAGAGAGAGAGAGAGAGAAGTCCTGCCATGGTTAATATAATGAGAATGGTTTGCATGACATTGATATAACCTGGCAGCCAAGCAGGCTGGACTGGAATGGATGTGTGTGAACAATGACAACTTCACTCTACTAGTCTGGGGGCGGTAGACGCCGTTGAATGAGCCTGTATACTGTGGCTGTCAGATTCAAAATGACTGAACGAGTAGAGCAATGAATCTACGTCAAATTTTGTGATAAGCGTGAACATTTCTCTGCAGAAACTCTCAGATGATTCAGAAGGCTGCAGTCATGGGCAACTGGTGACTGGCAGCTTCATCACAACGTGCCTGCTGGTGTGTCGTGTCTTGTGCAGAGCTTTTCCATGAAACATCAAATCAGCCAGGTGACTCAGCCCCCTATAGCCCAGATCTGGTGCCCTGTGACTTCTGGCTTTTCCCAAAACTAAAATCACCTTTGAAAGGGAAGAGATTTCAGACCATTAATGAGATTCAGGCAAATATGACGGGGCAGCTGATGGCGATTGGGAGACCTGTGTGAGGTCCCAAAGTGCCTACCTTGAAGGGCTCTGACGTGTCCTATGTACAGTGTTTCTTGTATCTTTAATACCTATTTTTCACATTACATGGCTGGATACCTTCCGGACAGACCTTGTATGCTGAAAACCTTTACATACCACACACTGACCAATTAGTACAAATAGAATTATTCAAACAGAATTATTTTACTGACCATCTTTGAGAGTATAGGGGAGGGCAGTAGCCGAACCCTAGACTTTATAAACTGGACTGTACTCAGCATCCGTACTGAGTCTCCAGATGAACACAGATGATTAATTTACACCAATCATAAAAATGAGTTATTTTAGCAAATACTAATCTTAACTTCCTTTAAAGTGGAGATCATGAAGTCTGCAAGTGCTGCTTGAGATTTAGGAGCTCTGGCGTCTTACGAATATATTTTTTCCCAGCAGGATCTCAAGTGTTAAATCACACATTTCTAGACATGGGCCGAAGTTCCCATAGTACTACTTGTCTTTGATGTCACCTGTGCAGCAGGAAACTTAAGTTTTTGAATAAAATAATCCATAGGTATTGCATCTCAACTAGAGTAACAATTTTCTTCCTAGTGCCCCACTGGCTCAAAGCATTGCTGTTTACTTTCCCCAAAAAGCAAAGCAGCGCCTCCATTTTCCCAGAAATACCAGGCCCGATTTCTGGAACCAAACCTTTTTTTTTACTAGTCACTACCGTGTTTGCTTTAATACCAGCTTAGTTGGGGTAGGATAAGTCTGGAAGCCCTATTTATCATCTGAACTAATAAGAACAGCTTCAAAAAGTACTCTGGCTTCAAAGGTGAGGGCATATTCAGTCACATTAGAGTTGTTAACTTGGTTTGGTTTTCCTTGCCCCACAAGAGCCAGTCCATCGCCAAGAGGAGGGCTGCAGAGGTCTCGAAGCAGCCCTGACACTGGCTTGCTTTAGATTCCATTTGGAACAAGGAGCATTGGGCATGTGGGATGTATGATGGGGAAGGAAGGCTGAGAGGGGCATGTCACCTCATAATACACCACTGAGTGTTGGGAGGGCATTTTAAGGAGCCAGTAACACAAAACAGGAAGTGTGGGTTCAGTCAGTGACTAGGAAAACAGTGTGAAAGGAAAAAAAGACCCGACCGTAAGAGTGTCCTCTAAGGAAGCAGTCTTTATTTGCATTTTAAAGGAGAGTGAACACATAAATGAAAAACGCTGCAGGCAGGCTGACAAAAAGCTCAGTACCTTCTTAATTGACTTCCTGGGACAAAGTCATCAGGAAGCAGAACAATGGAATGCAAACGAGAGAATACCTATGGTTCACCTTAGTAAACAATGTGACCTAACTGCAGCCATTCCCAAGACATGTCCTCACTCAAGGTAAACACTAAGTAAACAAAATGCCAAGGTATGTATTTGAAACAAATGTGATGCTGCATATACTGGCCTGGTGTGCAGAGAAGGAATTTGGATCAGACCATGACAAAAGAGACAGATGGTTATACAGAATTAAAAAGTACATTTCTTGCCCTGACCCGAGTGGCTCAGTTGGTGGGATGTTGCTCACAAAGTGAAAGGTCGCTGGTTCAATTTGTGGTCAGGGCACATGCCTAGGTTGCCGGTTCTCTCCCAGGTTCGGGCACCTATGACAGGCAACTGATCGATGTTTCTCTCCCTCTTTTATCCCTCTCCCTTCCCTTCTCTCTAAAAATAAATAAATAAAATCTTTTTTTTTAAAGCACATTTCTTTTTGGCTAGGAACGTTTCACTGGCAATGCTAACTGTGTAATACAGATGTTAACTGGAACAGTAGCTTTGTTTCTCTTCCCCTCCCAAAAGAAGCCCAACAGATAGGAAACTGATGCGAAACAGAGGAGAATATTGTTTACCAGGGTATTTCAGTGTGGCCTGTGGGAATGAATACACAGGGCCGGCTGGAGTGAGGGTACCCTCAGCTGTATTCTCCAGGGTTCTGTATGTCCTGTGACAGTTATTTACAGAAGGGTTAGACAAAATAGTTAATTACTAAAGGTATCCAAAAAAGGCCTGAGAAAATCTGGTTAAAATGTATAACCTTGTATTGCTACTGATGGGTATAGTTTTTATATCTTTTAAAAATAATAAAAAGATCTGTTAAAAAATATATTTATCCAGAAAGATATGGACTTGAACTCTAAAAAGCAACATGGAATCATCACTTTCCCTTTTGAATGCAGAGCCATTGGGTTCCATTTGTAGCTCCCTTTCTGATTTCCACCCCTTCTTCTCAAGTGAGCTGAGGGCATGTACGCAGAGGGTCTTCCTGGACCTCTGCATGGAAATCCCGCACCAGAGAAGGCGTGGAACATACACACCGGTTTGGTTCTGTGCTGTCTGCTATTTTGGCCAGCCTGCCCACTTTAAGCTCGGGTTCTCCTGGCTGTTCCTTCGGGGCCAGGATTAAGCTGCCTTGGATTTGGCCTGGAGGATCCCGCTCTCAAAGGAACTTGACAAATTCAAATCAGATCTCTCGATAAGTGAAGTGAGGTGGTTTGAAATGATTAGTAACTTTTAAGGCTAAGGCAACATCCGTGGTCACTAGTATATTTTAATTTGATGCAAAGAGTTAACCCTAATCTCAGAGATCCTGTGCACCTCTCCTCTTCCACGTTAGCTGGGGAGGGACGGAATGGCACAAGGTGGAGATGGAAGGGGAACAGTGATGGTGTCCTAGAAACCCTGTATAAAGGGAAAACCAACGAGCAGATCGGCACAGGTGATCCATTTCTTTGGAGAACTGTAAAGAAGTACCAAAAATTCTCATAAACCACACTCTACAAAGGCTGCTGCTCTCATGTATAAAAGCACCCTGACTCTGCAATAACTTGTTTTGTTATCACTCCTTGGTAAAGTAATTTAACATACAAACCTGCGGGGATTGGGGTATTTGTCTAAAGCTGGTAGAAAAAATGTGACCTGCAAGCCAATATAGCTCATGGAAGGTGACAAGGCTCTCCTCCCCTTAGCCTGGAGATGTGGCCTGACCATCCCCAGCCCCTTCACCGGGGAGTGTTGCAGATGGACCATGGAGTGCCTGGTCCTGCACCTCTGCGTAAAGAAGGGGGCAGCTGCCATCTGCTGTGCACAGGAGAGGTGCAGCCTCTCAGCCTCAGGGCCCCAGCATTGTAGCACCCATGCGTGCAGCCCAGAGCCCCTGCTTTGTGCAGCCCTTGGGCAGAAAGGTCTATTTCTCAGTGAGAGACAGCTGTAAGACTTGCTGGAGCTCCGCCTCCTCTTCCCGGAGGCGGAGCTCCCTCTCCTCCAGCTCTTTGGCAGAGAGCTCCATGGCCAGCTGCAAGTCGCTATCAAAATGGCTTGTCTCACTTGAGGCACTAGGGCATAGGCCTTCGGAGCTGGTGAGGAGGCTTTCCTGGATGGCCCTGGTTGGAAAAAGAGGGGGGAAAACAGTGATTATCATCATCGCCACGGCAGCGGCAGCATTGGCAGCATTTCATAGCTGCTTACCAAGTGCATGCTGTGCCAGGTACTTGACACGCACTGTGCGCACGAAGACATTTGATCCCACATAACTCTGGGGGCCTGGGTGCTGTGTACAGGCGAGAAACCTGAGGCTCAGAGAGGTTAAGAAACTTGCCCAAGATCACCCAGCTACTAAGTGGTGGGGCTAGGAATTGAATTGGGTCTATTTTGAAACAAAATCCAAATTATTCAACAGGTTTTCATATATGCCCAAAGTTTAAAAAAATGATTTGTAAAACAAAGCTTTCCGGCTTCCTCCCTTAAGAAAATCTAATCATCTCTGTGGCTTTTCCCCAAAATATCATCATCCTTAAAATTCTATAAACTTCCCACCAAGGGCATATAGACCCTATGGGATCACACATAGTCTTTGCAGATCAGACCAATCAGAAAACATTTATTTCCTTGGGGCCTGTCCGCCAATGCCACTGGCCTGTGAAAAAGTCAGCAATTCTATCGCCCATTCCTGGAAACTCAGCCAGAGAAGGGAGCAGGAGAGCTACCTAGTCAGGTCTCCCCTGCCAGGCACAGTGTCTCGTATACAAAGTGCCCGTGTCAACCTCTGTGCAATCATCAGGAGTTGTGTCAGTTACCTCTCATACTGGGCATCGTAGACATGTGTCTGGCTGATGCTTCCATTCGAAGCTGGTCCTGAAAGGTCCTAGGAAAAACAAATGTTCAGGGTGTGAATACCCTCAGAAGGAACAGGTGTCATACTGATAAGGAAATGAAAGCAGCGAGAACAACATAAAAATATTTACGTGCTTATTATTGATAGTGCTATGTAGAAAACTAATAGGGACTTGGGTTATCTTTAAAGTGACACCTCAGTGCCAGGTAGTATATGGTACACCACCTTGCTTAATAGCTTTTCACACTTGACACAAAGTCAGTCTATTAAAAGCAGCTAACCTTGGGCAAAGTTTAAATGGACCAAGCAGGTGCTTCTTTTAGAGCACGGTTAGAACACATCCTTCAGTACAGCCATGCACCTCATTAACAAGGTTTCCGCCACTGGGGGGCCGTGTAGATGACGGTGGTGTGCCATGTAGCCTAGTTGTGTAGCAGGCTGTGCCATCTAGGTTTATATAAGCACATTTTGTGATGTTTGCACAATGACAAAATCACCCAGCGATGCATTTCTCAGAATGTACCCCCATTATCCATCGTTAAGCAGTGCATGACTGAATCTATTGTCTTTGACTCTGGCTACTCCCCTTTGCAAAACTGTGGTCAACAAGGTTTATGTAGGTATTGGAGGAAAAAAATACAGAGAAAGAGAAGGTGTACTGGACCGACAGTGATGTCCAGGGGCTGCGTCTATTCCCAGGGGGCCTCTGGAAGGGACCGTGCCTGCCCTGGGGTCTGGCCCTTGGCCCAGCGGCATCAGAAAACTGAATGGCTCTAAGAATGGCTCCATAGGAAGGCAGGAGTGGGGTCCACAGGACTCAAGCTCTGAGACTTGAGAATAAAACCAGAATGTCAGAGACCGAGCCTGAAGAAGCACAGGAGGGAGGAGAAGGAAGAACCACATAAGAAAACAAAAGGCAACTGTTCTTAATGCTGGTCTGTCCTGTTCTTAGCTCTACTTTTAGCTACAGACTCAAAGAGTTTGGGATTACACCCCTTATACCAGACTAAAACATGAAAAAAAAATTAATGAATCAGCCAACACTCTCATCACACCCTTACTGAGCAACCAAACACAATGACTGGTCTTCCTTGAGGAGGAGGTTCAGGTTAAAATCCACACACATTCTTAGGGGACTGCTGACACACAGATAACATTCTGGAGAAAACATGACTGTGTAAACTAGCATGGTTTACTGGACCACCGGACCACTGGTGGTGGTTTCAGGACCACCGAATTACAGAGCACACCCCAGAGGATACCGTGATCGGCTACACGGTGAACACAAGGACAAAGGGAGTCTGTCGGGAGACAGCCTGTGAGTGCTGCTGATGGGGCTGCGCAGACTGTATGAGAGATGTGTCTCTCTCACAGGGTGGGGCAGAAGCAGGGGTACAGCTGTTCACACGGCATAGCACACAATAAATAACAACACAAGAATAAACTGCTTCGTGTACTCACAACGTAAACCTACTTTTGCCTCACCCTGTATAATAACCTTCTGGAAAAGACCAGGTGTAGAAAACATAAAACAATCTCTGCAAATACCATATATAGGCCAAGGTTGTTATTCAAAGTAAGTCTTTCGGGTCAGCTGCACACAGAGGCCCAGGTGGGGCGAGACCTCCCACGCCCTGCCATTTGTTCTGATAAAGGCACCTGGCTCCTGCTGGACTCCAGCAAGCTCTGCTGGATGGCGAACTGCATGATGTCGTAATCTTCGTCCTGCAAGTGCACGTTCTTGCCATTGTCTTGAATGTGGTAAGACTCAGGAATTTCAAACACGGACTGATCGACCTCGAAGTCTGTGGCCAGGGAAGCTGGAACACAGAAGGCGGTGGGTCGGTGCCCAAGTCAGTAACATAAACCTCCACTTCACCTTTGGAAACACATTTTTTAAGTTAAAAAATATTACAATGATTAAAAGTTTGCTAGTATGTGAGAGAGATTTTGAGGAATAATCTTGACCAACAAAAGTACCAGAATACTGCTTTTCTCTTTTTCCTTATGTTTTAGTAATAAAACTAATGCAGTCATTAAAGAAATACAAAAGACTATAAAATGAAAAGTGAAGATCTCTCTCCCTACACCCTTTCTCCTGTATCCAAATTCTGGAGGTAACTGTTTTACTCGTGTCCTCTGAGGAGTGTGATGTGTATATACACACAGTCCCATCAACATGTCCTTTTATTTTTCCTTTGCTCATTATGAAATACAGTGAACATATAAAAGACAGTATATACATATGTGTCAACTTAAAATAAAAATGATAATATAAAACAAACACCTGCGTATCTTTCAACCAGCTTAAGACACAAAACAAATTTTACCACAATTTTTAAAAACTGAAAAAATTCAATTATGTTTCTATATACTAGCAAGGAGTAACTGGAAAATAAAAATTAAGAAAATAAATCCATTTATAGTAGCATCCCAAATATGAAATGGATTGATGGCCAAGGAGCCTGCGGACACTTGTGGGGTGGTGACAGAAATGCTCCTTATTTTGACTGTGGTGGTGGTTACATAAGTGTAAACATTTGTCAAAATGCATTGACCTGTCACACTTAAAAATGAGAGCATTTCAGTGCATACACATTATATCTGAATAAAGTCGTTTTTTAATATGCTGTGTTCTTTTTTTTTTTTAAATATATATTTTATTTATTTATTTTTAGAGAGAGGGGAAGGGAAGGAGAAAGAGTGGAAGAGGAACATTAATGTGTGGCTGCCCCTCATGGGTCCCCTACCAGGGACCCGGCCCGCAGCCCAGGCATGTGCCCTGACCAGGAATCGAACCGGTGACCCTTTGTTTCACAGGCCCGTGCTCAATCCACTGAGCTACACCAGCCAGGGCTAATATGCTGTGTTCTTAATGCAAGTAGGGTCATATATATTCTGAAATTTGTTTCACTTAATCTAAACTAAATCTAAAGTTTTCTTGATTCAGCACAGACATCTATTTGCTAAGTTACTCCAATTTCAAACAGAATAATAAGTATACTGACTAAATGGATGAATTTTTAAAAATTAATCACAAAACCCAACTTTCTTTTACCTGAATCGACCTTGGTGCCTTCCACATTTTGAGATACAGTTTCTTCAGCAGTGCTACAGCCGTTGACATTTCCAAATGTAATCCGCGCATTTAAGACATGAAACAAGGGGATTTCTAACAAAATAAAAGCTCTTATAAATAACTTGACCGAGAATAATGATAACAGCCATCATTTAGGAGGCAGCCGTAAGCGCTTACTGTGCTGGTAGCAGGCTCAGTACTTTTCATGAGAGTGATTTCATACAGTCCTTCCCAACGCAGACAGGAAAACAGATTTAGAGAGGTTAAGCAACTCTTCCTAGATCACAGTGTGTGAGTGAGTGAGTGAGTGATCGAGCCAGGGTTCAAGTGTCATGCATGTACAGCTATCCAAAATGTAAATTCCTCATGAGTCACATGTATTGTATACGGTATCAATATTACGCATACTACTTCAGGCCCTAAAACATATTTATGTGTCAAAGGACCTTGGTGTCGATTGTCCTAACTACCTAACTGGAAGTTTCACTTAAGGTCTGATATTGAAACAATGGCCATGTCACATTCTTAGGCCTTTTACACCTGTCAGCAGCTTCAATAAATAGAACTGAGCGTTGGGGCCTCTCCTAATTTTGGTATGCACAAGGACCAAGAACCACGACACGTCTTTAAGCCAAATCAGACCAGAGCACTCTGACCTCCTCTGCCATGCCTGCTGTGTGCTCTTTGCGATTAAAGGGCCCCGATTCCCTGAGCGCAGTCTGTCACCCGCAACAAGGGCAGAATCTGCAAGTGCCCCTGTGGTTCATTTAACGGTACCTATTTTGACAGGAAATCCAGGTGGGAATTCCAATTTGATGAAATCTCTCAGTCTTGCAAAATGAGCGCTAGTTCTGGCCATCAGGTCGATGATGGGAATGACCTGCTCCACGAGAGACAGAGGAAACTCCTCACACATCCACAGTGTTGCTTTGAACCTGCGGGGTTTGACGGACAGGAGACGGGGGCCATCACCACCAGCTGCCTTACTCCACCATCTTCCCAGTCATCCGACGTCTCACTCAGCGCTATGACGGGACTAGACAACGAGGAACTCGGGTCGCTCTGGGATCCGGCAATCAGGGAAGTGCCTGCCACCACGACCTACAAGAGCCTTCGTGAGAGCAAGCGCGAAGAAATAGCCAGCTGGTGGGAGCCATTCCATCTGATCTGCCGAAGTTTGCCGGCAGTAAAACAAAGAATTCTTATATCCAATCTATATTCTAATAAGGTGGTCAATCTACTGTAAGCTTTTGTCAAATAAAGTAATTTAAAAATTACTTTCAAAGGAGTGAGACAGTGGAATGACTGAAAGTGACACCAGAGAACAGCACGATTCTGAAACTAACGAGTCCACGAGCTGAAAACGGCCATTGAACCGTTCTTACTTCTGGGTGCGGATTGTCAGCTCTTTCGGCCTCCCGATGTCCCTGTCCCTCAGGTCAAACTCTGCGTCGAAGTACTCGTCGGGCGTGATGGCCGTAGGGTTGTTTGCAGTGGCCCGTTCTGTGGTGAGGTCCTGCCGAGCCAGAACGCAGGGGACTCAGAGATGCCGAATGAGGCTCGCCAGGGGAGGCATAGGGCGCTCAGTCTCCGAGGGGGACATGCCAAGCAGCTACAGACCAGGATGTTCTAGTCATGGACATGTTTTAATTAAGTTACTGCACAGAACAAGAAAATCAACAAAGGTGTTCCCAGACTGCATGGCAAGTCTAAGGGATTTCTGCATTTCAAAATCTCTCCACTCTCCTTTGCACTTTTATCTCCTGATTTTTAAAAGCTGGAGAGAGGACTATGTGAAAGCTTGTGAGAGCTGAAAGACTTGGAGTTTCAGGTCCAGCTGTCATTCCCTAGCTCGTGCCATCAGAGAAAGGTGGTCCCATTTTTCTGACTCTCAGCGACATCCATTGCAGCACTTTCACAGTTATTGTGAGGATCAAGTGAGGGAAGGTTTCTCAAGGTGCTCTGCGAAAATGTAAAGTCCTGAATCCTTTTTAATTTCCATTTTTATGGAGAGAGCCTAGTTTATAATGCATCAGAGAGAAAGCACCAGATTTCTATAATCGCTACCCCTCCCCTAAAAGTCTTTTTTTTTTTTTAACTTTTTTATTGATTATGCCATTACTATATGAAAAGTCTTTCTTTTTAAAGACTCACTCATCTAATTCTCTTCCAGGAGAGGGTTTCGAATTCCAGCTGGGGAGGACTCGTTAGCCTTTGCAAAGAGAGTGGGCTGCTCGGGGTTCGGGAAATGCCATCCCCGGCACAGGGGAGTTACCGCCTGCCCACTGCACTGAAAGCACGCTGCTTGAACTTACCCCTTGAGCACCGAACTGGTGTTCCACTGTTCCCAGCAAAGATTCCAGTGGGTTCCTGTCCGCTGCAGGGGGGAGAAGTTCAATGTGTGATATATCATACTTTACTTGTGACTGCAGGAAAGGATTCTCACCGTATCTTAAAGTCTCTGATTCAAGCTACCTGCATCAGGAAATCCATTTATGGACAGGCTCATAAAATCATCCACCATACCACTCAGCTAATTTATTCTCTGCAGGACACTTTTTATTAGGATCCCTAAACTGGATGAACAACAGTTACAAGAATTAAAGCAGAACAGTGGAAAGAGGTTGGATTTGGGAGTGGGCCGGATCAGGATTCCAGTCTCATCTTTGTTGGTCACCGCCCATGGCTCCTAAGCCTCAGTTGCCTCCTCTTTCAAGCTGCAGTAAGAGTACTGTGGTAGTTATAGTTAACAGTAGTGGTGGTGGTAGTTAACAATAGCGGTGGTGGTAGTTAACAATTACTGTGTGCTAGCCACATTCTGTAGGTACTGCTCTAAATATTTACATGTGGTAAAACTCATCTAATCCCCCCAGTAACTCTAAGGAAGGTCTAGGAGAACCTCCATTTCACTTCTGAGGAAACTGAGGCACAGGGGGTCAGTAACCTCACAAAGCCATAGAACCAGCTGCTGATGGAGCTGGGAAGTGGCCACCACGTACTGGCAATGTTTTGGCTCAGAGCCCAAGTTCTTTCATCGTGAAAGTTTGGACCAAATCACTTATTCCAGGGATAAATATTCTCCAATAACCTTTTCTACTTTTTCATCCAATAACACGTAAACAAGCCCTTGTGAATGGCTTTAATTACAAATGAACCCAACGAAGGAGAAACATCTCCAAGAATGAGTCAAACTAAGGGCATTTCTATAAAAAGGAGTCAGGGTGAGGATTAGCACAACCAATCACATGAACCCCCAAGCCAAATAGAGCCCAGAGATGTTCTCTCTAGGCTTAAGAAGGTGTGGAGGGTTACCTTTGTATCTCTTTTTTTCTTCCTCGGTCAGATGTTCTGTCCGTATTTTGGTTATCACACTCACATTATTTACTGTGTAAACCTTGAGAGATGTGTGCAAGAGAAAACAGTGACACAGGGAATCAAAACTCAAAAAATAAGCATAGCAAGAGCAAGAATGCTGAAGCCAAAAAAAAAAAAATCCAGCAAAATAAAAATGAGAAATGGTTATCATTAGGATCCTTCAGAGAAAATATACAAGCGATCAGCTTAGAAATGCATCAGCAGTCACTTTGCCTCTCTGGGAGTTTTAAATACTGAGGAGTTAACAATGACAGGTTACATCTCCCTACTGACTCTTCTTGTTGCTAAACGCTCTCAAAGAATGCCCTGCACTTAAGGCCCCCCTCCTGGATTTCTACCATGCCAAGGCATCCAAGCCTGTACTGAGTACTTCTACTGATTTCCAGTCATCTTATAACAGGACTGACTTAGCCATCTGCTGGGCAGAAGGAAAAAGGAATGAACACAAGGTTCTCTACATTGATACTCTTTATAACCAGCAAGTCACTATTTAAATAAGGGATGCTGGATATTGACAAAAATTACTGTAACTACCAGAGTGGATGCTCTGTTAGCAAGGTTGACTGGGGGTGTTTAGAAAATCAAATATCTCGGTTAACAGAGAGTTAACTGAACTGTATCTGCCATACGTTCAAAGGTTCAGGAAACACACACTCAGCGTTTGAGCTACCATTACTGAATGTATCTTGCTGAGCATGACGTAAGCTTTCTTTGGGGCTCAGAGGTCACCAGAGGATCCTGCCTGGCTCCTCCCCCCAGAGCCATCAATCCGTGCCGGACCTCAGGACCAAGGAAGGGCCGGGAGACAGGGCAGTCCAGAGGACAAAATGCCAGCTGTCGTCTCCACTGTGTTCTAAATTCACTGATGTCACGTAAGCGGGCTGTAAGCTAAACGGTTACAACTAGGCTAACAAAAAAAAAGGGGACTCATAAAAGCCACTTCATGATTCTTTTTTAAAACCCACTCAGGTTATTAAAAAAGATGAACAATCATGTTAAGTCTAATGCTTTCTCTTTTCTCTCTCTCTCTCTCTTCGATCATTCCCACCAGAACTGGTACCTGTACTCATTTCTCTACAACACTGTTTCTCTTTGGCATAACTAGAGACCTCCTTGGGACATGCTATCCCATTTTCTGAAAGTCAAGTAAGATAAAAATCCCAGTGACAGACACACTAGACAGTACTTAGTCCCCAGAGCATCTCCATGGCACAGATGCATGACAAAATCTGGACAGACTCCTCATTTGCATAGAAGCTAAATTGCTATATTAAATCTTATTTTAAGAGTTTCCTTTTACCTTTGCTTCGTAACCATTAACAACTTCTGCTTTATCTGTCCTCCAGCCCCAGAATCCGGATTTAGTTCTGATAAAAAGTGAACACCACAAATTTCTACATGTACAATATGCCATTCAGATTTATCCCTGCAGCCTTTACAGTTTCTTCCCCCAGCTTAAGTTACTGAAGGACACCTGGAAATCACGGTCCAATTGTCCACCAAAGGATGTTATCAATGACAGATGGCTTAAGCACCCCCCGCCCCCCACCCAGCTATTAATCAATTTGCCTCACCCCAGCATAGAAAACCTCTTTCTTGGCTTCTTTACAAAAACTGCCAGCACAGGTGACAAAGGTGGTGACATTTATCGGACAGCTGTCCTAAAGAAGTGAGTGAAGATGACCAGCGTCCCAGGGCTCTCTGCAAGGTGGTATCTGGGTCAGAGCATTTATCTGGGTCATCTTAACTATGGGCACAGATGTCAGTGGCTGTCCCCATAAGCAGCCACATCTCAGTCGAGGAATTCTTAGAACAAGGAGGCACAGGCCATCTTGCTCCTCAGGAGAGAGTGAGGGGGGCAAGAATTCATCACTGGCAAGCTGCTTGGAGAAACTGTCAATACCTGCAAAATGGCCTGGGAGTCAGTCACGCATTTTATCAGGCTCGGCACAGCAGGGGGAAAGGAGGTAAAAACAGTTTTTCAGCCCGGTCTTTGATCCCAGCTCTGTGGAACTGCTTTTAAAGTAGCCCCGCATCCCAGCAGCAACTGCGGCATTGGTACAGTGCCCGAAAACCCAGTTATTCCACTCCACACACTCCTGGAAAAAATGCATTTAGGAACCAAGAGTAGCCAAGAGGCTCTGAGTCTTTTTCAAAGCGGCACACCCTGGGAAATGCTACCACTCACAGGGGAGGCCTGCCAGACTGCCCCTCTGTCTAGGACACCACGTCCTAGCTCCTCTGTGACTGCTGCACCTGGCCCTGTGCAGGGCAACTGCCTGCCTTTTCCTCTGATGCTGGAGTGAAGTAGGACATCACACAGGAAGCTCCAGGAATGGTAGCATGTCAGCCAACTCACCAAGAAGGTAGGCAATTATTTGCATACTGTGTTCCCAAAGAGTTTGCTTTTCTATTAATGGGATTCGGTAGATGAAATTAGGCCAGACGGAGTGTAAGGAGTTTTATGTTTGCATTACAGCCAGTCAGAGAAAGGGCCCAAAGCTGTAATTTTCCCATTAGTTGTTCACAATTAGTACACCATGACCCTTGGAGGGAAAGAAAGAAATCCTAAAGGAATTACACAAAGTTCTAGCTACATTCAAGTGACATTTCAGAAACAAAGTAATCCTGGGGTGCAGGGGGCTAGGGGTCACACCTAACTGATTAATAAACCAGAGCCCCCTCTTAGTTACTGACAATTGAAAACCAAGATAATCCTTTTGGTTAACAAATTCAATCCTCGGGTCCTTGTCTGTCACTAAGTCACTCGATATTGCAGTGGGAAGTAACCCTTTTCTGGCACACAGTTGTCTGAAGTACAAAAAGATGCCTAGGTCTGCTCCACTTCGTCCTTCACGTGTGCTGGGAAAGCAGAACTGCATTTTTCTCCCTGGGAACCACCACGCTCCTCACTCACCTCCATCTGCTCTGTCCACGATGCTGACTATTCCACTTCCTTTTCCATTTCCACTCTCTGACAGGTTAGTTTTGTTTGTTTTTCAAAAAATAAAGAACTGCCCTGGCTGGTGTGGCTCAGTGGACTGGGCTCTGGTCTTCGAGCTGGAAGGTTCAATTCCTAGTCAGGGCCCACACCTAGTTTGAAGGCCAGGTCCCAAGCTGGGGGCCTGTGAGAAGCAACTAATAGATGTACGATATCTCTTGCACATCGATGTTTCTCTCCCTCTCTTTTTCCCCTCTCTCCTCCTCGCTTTAAAAATCAATAAATAAAATAAAGAACTTATTTTGATAGTTCTTCAATAATGATGCAAGACACTGAATTTCATCTAGTAGAGGCATCTCCTTTGGGGTAATCTGAACCAGTACCAACCCAGATGGCAACATCCACTAATTGGGCACCAATTTCTTCACAGAGTCCTCCCACTACTCCGCCATCTTGACCAGAAGTCCTTGGACAGTTTAGTTTTTAAGCTCAGTGTCTACAGCCTAGTTTATAACCATAACTACACCTCATTAACTCTACATGTAGAGGCATCTGAAAATGGTAAGAGAGGATCCAGCTTCCCTCTTCTGCCATTTTCACCTCTGCCTGTCCCCACTGAGACTACCTCACCAAAGGCCACATAGCAAGCGCTGTGGCTTGGAGGCCGCTACACAATTTGAGGAAAAGCTACTGTGGTGGAAGGGAATGTTTTGTTTAAGGTGAGCGGAGCATAATCTTTCAGAAAAGAGAAAAACCCAAACTGCAACCAGAGGGTACATATTAGATCAAAATTTATGCGGGAAGGACATTAATTTGCAAGCGTCAGCCCCCAAGTAACAGATTAGAAAAAAGAAATGGATGAAAATGACTACCATATCTTCCAAATTCAATCAAATGAACGCTCACACCTCCAGTAAGAAGTAGGTATGTAGCCCTGGCTGGTGTGGCTCTGGATTGAGTGCCAGCCTCTGAACCAAAGGGTTGCTGATGATTTGATTCTAAGCACATGCCTGGGTTGTGAGCCAGGTCCCCAGTAGGGGGCGCTCAAGAGGCAACCACACATTGATGTTTCTCTCTTTCTCCCTTCTCTTCTCTAAAAATAAATAAGTAAAATCTTTTTTAAAAAATTACTTAAATAAAAAAATTTAAAAAAGAGAAGTAGGAATGCACAGTTTTTCTACTGTGAAGTAGAAAACCTCACACTCAAGAGTGCCTGAAATCATTACTCAATGCCTGAGAAGCTCAATAATCACATAATTTAATTCTGAGTACCACAAAAAACAGCAGCTGTCTTCTAGAAATTCTCTCTCAGCAACCCAACATCACTAGCAAAACGAGGATTAGCTTGAACCATTTGAGAAACCTGTGACCACACGAATACTAAATGTGACTTAGTCCTCAAGACAAAGGGAACATGCCCTCATCTCCCCCATCTGCCTTCTGTGGGTAACAGCCAGTAACCATCACACTCTCTTCAGAAACTGCATTTAGCAACACACAAGTAGCACCTCCACTGAGGACTACAGGGAACAGTGGCTCTTCTTGTGAGCTCTTAGGATTGTGGACTTCAGAGACTTCAGCCCTAAGTCCACTGCTCTTTTTTGTCCCCGTGGAGGAGACAGACACCTGGGGGCACGAAGCCATGCCCAGAGCTGCTCAGGTAGTTAACAGCCCTACTGCTGACACTCAGTTCTTCTAGCTCTCGTCACTGCTGCTAGGAAGTGGTGGTGAGGGCAGGCTCCTCCGTCTTCCAGCTTTGGGAACAGGGCCCTGAGTGCAAGGGCCCTCCCTGTCTGCAGAGGCGGGGCGCATGCCAAAGACTGGAGATGTCTTCCCAAGACCTTTACTGGTGAAGCCTCCGTCAGTCCCTAAACCTTGCTGTCCCTGGAAGACAGTGGCCATCAGCTGGGGAGGCCGGTGAGAGAAGGCTGGCAATGGGGCACTGATCCTGCCTCAGCGGGGTGTCCCCACCAAACCAGCAGCACACCTGGTGTTTTGGTTTTCTCTTCTCCTACAATAAATACCCTCATCCCACAGCTCGATCTGAACTACAGGAAAAGGGCACTTAACCAGTCTTATATTTGACTAAACAGAAAACTTACAGGTTTGTCAATACATTTTTATATTGGAAACGAAGAAGAAAAGAAAAAGGAGGGCAGTTAGTATACTTATGAAGAGAAAAGGAAGCCTAAATCCAGGATAACGCTGCCCACAGTAGCTCATGTTATGCTGCTTTGGTTTCCAGAGATTGGGATGTGACGTCCTAGGCAAACACTCAGGGCTCCTACAGACACCCTGGTTCAGTGTGTTCTGTGGTAGAAACACTTAGAATGACAGCCATGACAGTGTCTACTTCTCTTACGGAGGCCCCAACACACCTCTGCACAGCCCAGAGGTAGGTGACCAGACACAGCATTCTCACTCGGGTTAACTGAGACACAGGCCTCTGTGAAGTTTCTTCAGGTAGAATCTGGAATAGAACTGAAACCCCTCCAGGCTCTTGCTCTAAACTATTAGGCCTCACAGTAGCGGAGCTGGGAAGTGAGAACTATATTTAACTATATGAAATGTGTGAATTGGACTAATAATTGGTACTATCACATTCAAAAGTGGATCAATTCTAGCTTCTGGAAACTCAAAGTTCCATGGTTTAGGATTAGGTTTAGGATTAGGATTAGGGAGCCTTGTGGATCCCCAAACACCAAAACAAAAATAAAATTCAAGTAAAATTCATTAGAAAGGGCCCATAAAAGAATATCAAGACATTTCTCCAAGACTCAACCAATGTGCTATAAAAATGGTACATGATGGATGTCAGCTATGGTTTCCACTTGGTAACAGCAGAGATTCACTTTAAAACACTCGCGCTTAAACTGCCGTATTAGAAAAATCCCAGTCTACCCCAAATTTCCAATCAATACACACATGCCACTAAAGACGGCAGTAAGGGATGAGATAATAAAATGCAGAAGCCAAATTCGTACCTTTCAAAGGCAATATTTTTAGTATCGAGGCTGGTGTTAATGACTGGGCTTGTGAGCCGCCTCTCAACTTCCCTGCCTGTTGGCTTCATCAGGTCCAGAGTGAGGCGCTCCATTTCCTGGGAAAGGTCAAAGTGTTCCGTGGTGACCACTTTGTCATCATGGTTGACTTCCATCAACTCTGCCCAGTTGTCTGTTCATGGAAACAAGGGCACGACTAAGCAAAATGCAAGTAAGATGCAAAAACAAGAAAGCCTCATGTGTTAAAATGCATCATCTTTCCAATTTTCCTCCCCAGCACCATCTGCTAAAACCTAAAGACTATTGGTTATCGATTGCCTACTTGCACAGAAATTACCAAGCCAACTTTCCCTAACTCATAGTAGACTCTGGGCCATCTTCCCCAAAGATGCAGACTTTCGAAATAATTGGCCTTCTTTGCTAACAACACATTTATCTGTGTACTTTTAAAAATATATGATTAGCCCTGGCTGGTGTGGATCAGTGGATTGAGCGCTGACCTACGAACCAGAAGGTCTGCTGGTTCGACACCTGGTCAGGGCACACGCCTGGGTTGCAGGCCAGGTCCCTGGTTGGGGGCGTGCCAAGGCAGCCGAATGATGTATCTATCTCTCATGCATGGATGTTTCTCTCCCTCTCTTTCTCCCTGTCTTCCCCCTCTCTCTAAAATAAATAAATAGATAACCCTTTAAAATATATGATTACAAAGTATAAATTATTTATGCATGACACTGGGTGAGCCATGCCATTTCTCACCCTCCATAAGGGGGAGGGGGTCATGTCTGATTATGGAGGGAATATAAAGAGATACAAGACAGAGGCTTGTACCAAAAGGCTCAGAGACATGAGAAGATCTATGTCAAGAGGTTAACAATGTTGAGTGGTGAATAATACTCAGAAAAGAACTATACAGATAAGAAATAAGACAGGAATTGAGAGATGAGTAACTAAAAGAGTAACAAAAAGATGCCCAGGAAGGATCAGATAAGGCACATGAATGTGAACTTGATTTATGGTTAAAAATCACTCTAATTTAGCATGTGCAGTGATTACTGCAACGGCCTCACTCACCTTCTCCCTTAAATATGAAGCTACGCCTCCCTCTTATCCAGCTCATGTTCTCAAATCCCAGCAATGTGATATCGACACGCAGTTTGGCACCACTTTTCCAAATGCGACAGACGTCGTTCGGGCATATTCTGGAAACCAAGGGCACTGAAGAAGAGAAGTGCGACACTGAGAAAGACCTGAGGGCCAAGCGGAACCCCCGGCTCAGGAAATCAGGATTCTGACTTGAATGAAAGGATGGGGGTAGCAAGATGGTGGCCGTGACCTAGAACTGGACTTGGCTGCCACACTTAGATGCAGGAAGTCACTCTATAGCTCTTTGTAAAAGTGAAGATCTGTGCTATGTCTTGTCCAGAGAAAGCTCTAAATGAATTCTCAATCACAAAATGAGCATCTCTCATTGCCTGCCATCATGGCTAGAGTGTGTCCATCTGGCCTTTCTGGTCACACAGGCTACTCTTGCCATATGGCTGTGACCTACCATGTTGTCATATCCACCATTCAAAATATCTACAGTGTGCTGTGCTTTTTAACAAAACCTTGAAATCAGAGTGCTTATTTGCAGTAGAAAAAACTCATTCATTTCATAGAAGAACCTAAAGTTCTCTCGTTTTATATAGTTTCTACTTCATTTCAATGTTCCATTACAAATCCGACTTCTTGCCTAAAAGAAAGGTCCAGAAGTGAAAATGGCTGAAAACTGGGGATTAGGAACTGTCATGAACTGATCTACAAGAAATAAAAGTAGAATATCTGTGAAAATGACTGCCAGCCAATTTGCCTTACATAAGATTTTGGAGAAAATACATCCATTTTGTAAAATAACAAGCTATTCCAACATTCAACTCATCTTCTTCCTTAGAATAACAAGTTTAAAAGAATCAAGCTGAAACACATAAGGAAATGAGTAAATTACGGTAAATATTACTAAAATATTAACCTTTTACAAACAAATAATAGGATAAATGTCAGCCTGAAATGACAAAAGAGACAGAGTTCTCTATGTGCTATATTTATGGCTGCTCGGGAGGAAAAGTCCTGTGAGGGGCAAAGACTAGAAGGGAAGCACCCAAAGCATCAGCAGTAGTTCTGCTTAAGTGGGGTTACAGGTGACTATTTTTCCTTATTTTTCATCTATGCATTTCCTACATTAAATAAAAAAAAGTACATGTAACTTTTATAAAGGAATAATAAACCTATCTTCAGGCTAAATACATTTGGAAACAGAAATAAATTACAAGCCCACAGCCACTCACCCCAGCTGGTGAATTCCCATTTCATCTGCACATAAAAATCCGGAGTCTGAAGGACAAAGGGGTAAAAGAAATTACCCTTGGCACTATTAACCGAACACAAACCTAGTCAGGGGAGACAGGGGCTCTTAGTGGGGCAGGGCGAGAGAACCGAGAAACTAAGAAGAAACACAAATTGCAAACCCATCCAAGTAAATGCTTACTTTATACTCAGGCTGTGATTTATTCTTGATATAAAGTGTCTAGACAGTTAATAAAGTGAACTGAAAGCAATAAGGTTGGAGGGAGATAAAAGTCAAATCTGATTTAGGGGCTCAGTCGGGTTCGTAACAGTAACTGAAAGAGGAGCCTGGGAGGATGGATGGGCTTAAGGACGGCCAGCCAATGTGCACAGCAGGCTGTTCAAGGAGATGGGAACGTCTGTTCACACTGGGACCTTGACTGTAAAAGGCTCTGTGTTCCGGAAAAGTGCTTCCCATTTATCGGACCACTCTGTGAAACTAAAAAGAGGCAGCTAGGCATCACTTCCCCAGGAAGTTGACATTTTCCTCTGGTGAACAAAAGACTTTTGCCCCCACTTTCAACTTTTAAAAGCTGGCTTTCTGAAGTTTTGCACCATCACGGCAACACCGTTTAAGATGATTTTCTGACCTACTGTGAATTCTTAAAGAAGGTTCTTGGAGAGCTGCTTAAGTGCCATCCGACTTAATATCAACAGTTGCCATCCAAGAAGAGAAGTGCTAGATATTCCGGGTGTTTTTCTGCTCCCTCCCACCTCCAAGGTTTTGCCATGGTTTTCACAGAAGCAATAAGGCAAGAAGACCAAGAATCTACCCTGGTTTGACATGATGGGCCCAGTGATGGCCAATGGCCCTCTCCGAGGACAGCGGATAAGAAGGAGCAGGTTATGAGACAATGTCAACAGCCTTTGGTGCCAATAAGCACTCAGGTCATTTATGGGCGGTCTTGAACTTCAAGCAGAGAACACAGTTCAATGCAGTACACCATTATGGAGCAATACAAGTAAAAAAAGAGAGAGGGAGAGAGAAAAAATTCTTTACACTGAATTTTTAAAATGAGGAGTGACTCCATGTTAAGTCATTTTCTGTTTCATCAAATGGATAAATGATGTTTTTAGTTCCTCCTTCAGTGAGTTAGATAAGAGAATGATATATCCACGTGAGCATCATAAACTCAGACACACACCTATTTTAAAAACACTGCATAGAACTACTTCATTTGTCAGGGAAGGTTTCTCTGCAGTACATGAAAAACTAGTATCTTTGGCAGGATATAGTTTGCATGTCATAAAAATGTTTTTTGAAAGAATACTCAGATAATGAGCAGTAACTTGTCTAATTTCTAGAAAAATTGTTCATTTTCTTAATGAACTGTTCATTTTTCTCAAGAAATTTGTTCTGACTAACGTGATAAAGCTGGTTAGTGAACAAATATCTTTGGAGGTATTTTGGGAAGCTCACTTCTGTGCTCAATTTGAGAATAAATGAGGTGAAAATTGAACCACTGAAGCGTTCTCGTCTCCTGCTGCCCTGGGAATATTATATATGGTTGACTGGTAAGACGGTTTTTGTAGGTAACAAAAATTATCTGAAGAATGGCAACCATCATCCAAAATAACCCAGGAGCCTAGTGTAACTGAGCCCATATACTTTAATTCACAAGACAGGGAAACCTCCCAAAAGCCAAAATGTGTACATAAAATAAGGCAAGAGATTAGAAATCACAAAATACTGATGGCTAGAAGTGACAGGAGTGACAAGGAGAAGGGGCATGCAGACTCTGAACCTCAATAGACCCTGAAAACCCCTGCCCACCCACTGATGGCCAACATAACCGTGCTGAGATGACCTCTGCTCAGGGTGCTACTTGTAAGAAATCAGGCACCTCGACGAATTAATTATTTGACATTCATTTGTCTTAGTTCTAACTTTTAAGTAGGGTAAGGCTACTTAACTACTTAAAGGGTAAGGCTAGTGACCTAGAAACATCGTTTGTGGAGGGCCTCCTACATTTAACAAGCTGGAAAGCAAGAAATAATGCTATTTAGTATTCCATACGTCTTACTCATGATTCATAAAACTGTTCTGGAAAGCACACAAGAATGCCACAAACTGTGTCTCCAGCTGCCATACCAGCATTTAACTCAAAGGAAGGCAATGCCACATGTGACAAGTACCTCCAGAATCTTCTGGAGCAGCTCGGGCACCGCCTCGAGGGCCGTGGACGTGTGGTGGTAATCTCGGTGCTGCAGGACCGTGTGCACCATCTCCGGGTCCCCCGTGCTCACCGCCTCGTGCAAAACTGGGAAACAAAAAGGTGGAAGGAATGTTATCACGTACTGTTCTCACACTTGCTGACAAATTTCAAAGCCAGCTTGAAAAATGTCTCTAGAGGTCAAAAACCAATGTTTGCTTCCTGGAGGGAGAGAGGCTGCTGTCCCACGTTATCAGGTATGACTGTGACTTCTTAGTGCTAGCTCCTTTTTTAAAAAAAAAGTATTATTTATTTTTAGAGAGAGGGGAAGAGGAAGAGAGGGAGAGAAAGAAACATTGATCGGTTGCCTCTCCTATGCCCCCAGCCAGGGACCTGGCCCGCAACCCAGGCACAGGCCCCGACTGGGGATCAAACAGGTGACCTTTTGGTTCGCAGGCCGGTGCTCAATCCACTGTACCACACCAGCCAGGGCTTATTGCTACCTCTTGAAAGTGGGTAAAAAGAGAAGAAAAGAGTATTCTTAGCCTCTCGATCAAACCCCTTTCATCCTCCCCTCATCCCCCCTTTTTACCACTGGTCATGAAACCCTGACTATGTCGTCAGAGAGCTGGCTTTCACTACGTGATCACACCACTGGGGTTACGTGGAGATCAGGCAGGCAGGGCTTGTGCTGGGACACATTCTGGCTCAAGTCAACACAAAACGACCCTGACCACGAGCAGGAGAACTTGCACAAAAGGTGCAATGCCAGGATTTCACTGGGAGGGGTCACTTCTAGCCATAATTTCCTTTTGATTTCTCCTGTCTCGGTGGAGTCACTGGAGTTCCCATCACATGGCTCAGGGAGTTCTGGCCTCCCCAGCTGTGTGTGGTGGAAAGGGTCTGCACTGAGAGCCGCTTTCTAGATGAGGAGTAGTCATTCTCCACCAGGGCTTCTGGCCTAGGACACAATCCCAGCCATTGTGCTGCCTCGGATCAGCCAGCAGCATCCAAGGCTCTCATCTCCTCGCCCTGGCCCCAAGTCCCAAGAGAGAAAGAGTCTTAAGATAAAGATGATTCTGAGGACAATGGTGATTGAGACTGGCCTTTATTTGGAAAGAAAAACTAAAATGAAAGGCTTTAAAAGGTTTTTAAGCCCTGGCCAGGTAGCATCGGCCCAATACACCAGCATTGCAGATTCGATCCCCAGTCATGGCACAAAAACAGTAATCAACCAATGAAAGCATAAATAAGTGGAACAAAAAAATTGGTGCTCTCCCTCCCTCCCCCATCTCTCTCTCTGTGTCTCCCTCACTCCCTCTTCCTCCCTCTCCCTCTAAATAAATACATTTTTTAAAAAAATAAATAATTTAAAAAGCATACTTGCCTGTCCACCCCTCGCGATTTTCTTTGGTAACGTCGGCTTTATGTCGGAGCAAGACTCTAGCTGACTCCAAATGTCCCAAAGACACAGCAAGATGCAATAGGGTCCGACCTCGTGGATCCACGGCCTCCACATTCTGTAAAGGAAACACTGGTGTTCACATAATCGGAAATATTATATAAAAATGTGCCAATGTATTTGAGAGATCATATGAGTATAAAAACAGAAAACAGTATTTAGATATTAATTATAGCAACATATAGAAAAAGAATGCTTGCACGTGGGCACAGCTGAAATATGAATTTGGGGGCTATCAGTACAGATGAGAGTTACTGAGTTCTTCTTTCTATAGAGTTAAATGCCTAATAAATAAATACTGGCTATAGGCCTCAGATCACTGACAAGTACACTCAAATTAAGTCTAAATAAGGCTTTCTTGAGGTACACTCACCCTATGAAATGAAACATAGGGGATTTCTTAAGCACATATCAGCATTCAAGTGTAGAACAGGAAGTTCAGGCCTTTAATCAAAACTGAAAGTACAGAAGATAATTTGGGTTGGAATAAAACACCACTCTCATTGCCATGTATTGAGCTCCAAGTGGCCTGAAGTAGCTACATCCATGGGCCCTATGGACAAGGAGCGTGATCTACCAGGCATGTATGTGGACATATTTATAGATAAATGCAAACATACACACACCCCATCAGTCCATTTCCCCTTGAGGGTCTCCTTCCAGGTGCTGGACATATGCATTTAGCTTTTCCTCTTCCTTCCTATGCCGGCCCGCCTTCCGGCACCCGCACAGGGTCTCCAGAGCCAAGAGCCTGCTGCTCTGGTGCGAGCTCAGTGTGATGGCTGTGCCCTGCCTCCCCAGAGCAGCTCTGAACTTTCTTCCAAGGACACAATAAACTATCATGGACTTGTGGAATATACAAACTTTAAGTGCCATAATACTTCTTAGAACATGTGCTTTGTCTTGATTTGAGATGCTAGTTTTTGGACATGCATTAACTGCAGCCTCCAAAGATATCCAGAACATCGTGCTTATTGGCTGCAGGGAAGGAGGGTAGGTAAGCAGCACCAAGGGTAAAAATAAACTGCTCTACCTTGACCAGTGTGGCTCAGTTGTTTGGGCGTAGTCCTATAAAACGAAAGGTTCCCGGATCAATTCACAGGCAGGGCACATGCCTGGATTGTAGGCCAGTTCCCCAGCTGGGGGCGTGAAAGGCAACCACACATTGGTGTTTCTCTCACACATCAATGTTTCTCCCCCTCTTTTTCTCCCTCCCTTGCCCTCTCTCTAAAAGTAAATAAATAAAATATTTCTTAAAAAAGAATTTAATTAAAAAAAAGAATGAAGTACTAATACATGCCACAACGTGGATGAACCTCAAAAACATCATGTTAATCGGGCTGGTGTAGCTCAGTGGATTGAGTGCTGGCCTGCAAACCAAAGAGTTCCTGGTTCTAATCCCAGTCGGGGCACGTACTGGGGTTGTAGACCAGGTCCCCAGTAGGGGGCACAGGAGAGGCAACCACACATTGATGTTTCTCTCCCTCTTTTTCTCCTTCTTTTCCCCGCTCTCTAAAAATAAATACAATCTTTATTTAAAAACACCATGTTAAGTTAAAGAAACCAGACGCAAAAGGCCATATGTTGTACAATTCAATTTATATGTAATGTCTAGAACAGGCGAATCTACAGAGCTAGCAAGCTTAGTGGCTGTGTAGGGCTTAAGGGGTTGAGGGAAATGGGGAGTGATTACAGGGTATGGGGTTTCTTTTGGGGGTGATGAAAATGTTCTGGAATTTGATAGTGGTGATGGTTGTACAATCCAATGAATATACTAAAAAACCCTGCATAATAAACTTTGATGGGTGAATTGCATGACAGGTGAATTATATCTCAATAAATATCCTTAAGAACCAATGTGGATATGTGTTTGCTGTAACATATAAAACTGTGTCACCAATATATTGTTTGATGAGTTAATTCCTCTTGAATTTCCGTTTGCTCTCTTGTAAAATGAGAGCAATAAAAAACGAGTTCTTAGCAGGGTCAAGACACAATGCCTGACCGAATTAATAAGGAGAATTAACTCTTATCATCATACACCCACACCATGCAGTTTCATATAAGTTGTCACTTTCTTCCTAAAAGGGATTTGTTGAGAGTTCATTACAGTTGATAGTGAGGGTTAGGGTCTTCAACTCCTTACACGAGTTCAGTGAGCAAGAGCTTTCAGAATTTCACTGGTGTTCACTTTCGAAGCCGGTCATTTTTTAAGTTTCTTCAGTCCTCAGTTGTACCGAATTAAAAATTCCCACCCCTTTTAACTACGATAGTGCCCCCCGAAAAGGAAAGGAATGAGATTTCTGCATGTCTCCTTCCCATCTGATAACTGAAGCCCGCTGACTTTTCTTGTCAAATACTTCTTTACCACCCTGCTGTCCTCGGAGGCAGTAAAAAGCCGAGTTTCGAATACAGGCTGCAGAACTAGGCATGAGGCCCACTTCTGGGTCCCCCCACGGCAGCCTCTGGGAATTACTCAACCCCTCTGTGCCCTGGTACCAGCATGAAGTAAGTGCTTTGTAAACTATCACTGCCGCCTCTCCGGGGGCAGCTCAGGCAACCACCCTCATTCCTGGGCAGTCTCAGACTGCTCTGGTCCGCTGCAGCTGTGGCCTGAACCAGTTCCCCAACTCCAACTCCAAGGGGGGCAATGTATCCACAGGCCTGGTGCCTAAGGTGAGCCTGAGCTCCTGGGGGCTGAGAGGGAGCACCTGAGAGTAGGCTCTAGACTCTTTATCTTGGATGCCCGGCCGCTGGCTCATAGAAGGCCTCCAGCCAACAGGCACTGACTTGAATGTGTGTTCAGTGGACTCACTCAACCTTGCCACAGGCTGGGGTGAGCACCCCAGGGTGGTTCCCTGTTGGGCTCTGAGTATGGCTGCTGCCTGGGCCGCTCCCTTCCTCTTGCCTGAGTTTCATGCTTTCATCCACTAACTGGGGGCTGGCCCAACAGCCAGACCTCATCTGCCACCCTCTACCCGACCCGGTCCCAGGGTTTTCCCTCCCCTGTCTAAGGTGCACTGATGGACCTTTGTATCTGTCCCCTTTCCTTCATTCATTCTCCCAGCATCAGTGAGAAGGCCAAAGATGTTTAACAGACCTCTCTCGCTAAATGACAAATGACACAACCATAACACAAATAATTTCAACTGCGCCAACCAACTTCAAGGCCCCGATGAATATTAAAGACAGTAAAGCTGACAGGTTAAGAGGCACTTAATAAAGTGCCCCTGCTGAGCAAATGTTGAAAGCTTGGAACAATTTCATAGTTGACAAAGTGAGCTACTAAACAGACAACTCCAGCTACTAGCAAGACGGTGGGTTGAGGGGCTAGTCCACACACACGCAGAAGCACGTACTTATCAGCTTCCTCTGAATAAACTCTGTGCTTCTGTTGCTAGAACAAAATAAAATTCTTACAGCTACCAGTGTGCCTGCTTCAAATCTCACTCGTGGAATGGAAGGAATGAAGGAATGGACAGCAGAAACTTACTGGCAAATGAAACATTAAGTGAAACAGCTGGTTTTACAGCTGGGGTAGTAGGAATTTTTTTGGTGTTAATCGTGCAATCGATACGTGTTCCTCAGAGAAAAACTAGGACATACATAAAAGCAGCTAAATATGGAGGATGACCATCGTAACAGCAGCCACTATGGCAAATGGTTCTGTGCCCATTTACTCTGTGCCTGGCATCTTCAGACAGGCTCTCTGCCTTATTTTTCCACAATCCTGAAATGAAGGTACTTTTAGTCAAAGAAGTACAGTGGGAGGGTTAAGAATACAGGATTAGGGCAGAGTCCGACCCTCTGGGTTCACACCCTGGTTCGGCCACTGGCTAAGTGGACAAGGGAGCCGCTCCACCTCAGTTTCCTAATCTGTAAACTGGGGATCGTAACATCACTCACCCCAGGGGACTGGAGTGAGAGTTCAGTCTAAAACTGCACAGAAACTGTTTCAGGACAGCACCTGGCAAAGCAGTAAGCTTTCAGTGTTACTCAAGCCATTTTTACAGGCGAGGAAGCAATTCAGCAAGGATAAGTAACATCCCCACGCTCACAACTTAATCAGCGTTGGTCCTGGCCGTTAACTCAACTGCCTCCAAGTCACAGAAGCAGACAGAGTAGGCAGCTGTTTCAGAATCAACAGAGGATCTCAATAAATATGAAAGCAACAAAATATTTCCTGCCTCGTATTTTAATGATATCAATGACCAACTTCTTGACCCTGACCCAGTCACGTAATTTGCAAGGCCCAGTGAAAAGTAGAAATGCAAGGCCCCTTATTCAAAAGTAATTATGAATTTCAGAACAGTAGCAGCAGAGCATTCAGTCCATCAGAAGCCCCTTCTGAGCACAAAGTAACACACCCTCGAAGCCAGCCCGTCTCCACCCTTTCAAACAGCCAACTTTCAGGATTGAAACTGGATTGTGTGGTCATGAGTCAAGTTTCCACAGTCAAGATTTTCTTCATGAATACATTTTAACTACCTCTTCCCCAAAGGGAACAGGTATACTGTGAAATGATCTACAGTGATAACCAATAAAAAAGTCAAACCCAAATAACTAGCAAGTATTGAACGGTCTTTCTTGACCTTGACAGTGGAAGGTGTTAAGGACCAACTTACTCCCGGAAAATCTGCCGCAAAATTAGAATTTTCTCATCACAAGAACCCTTAACGTTTTTCAAGTTAAGAGTCATAGAGAGCTTTCAATGAACACTTTTTATCACAACTTGCAAGAAAAAGAGATAATTCAACTGTGTCACATTTTTAGATTATAGACCAAGACTCTGTTCTTATCCAACAAGTTTTCATACCAGTACAAACTGCAGTTTATTTAAACTCTCTTCCCACCTCCAATAGCTAGAAAGTGGGCTGTTTTCAGAAGTCAGTATTGAAAGAGTGTGGCTTAATGATGACAATGAAATGCTCTATCAAATCGGATGTGAGTTCTGAGACTTTGTAGTTTATCTCGCTATTTCACAAGAGGCTGGACAGCCCCAATACTGAGGAAGTGCGGATGTACAGTGCAGCTGACCTAAAAACCAGAACTGTCCAGTCATGTTTAAAGGGTCCAAGGTGAGACTCAGAGTTAAGAGCAAAACGAGGGAGGACTCCCTCGGCAACAGAAATGGAATGAGCCCATCAGGTATACCAGGATGCCTAATGGTGAATCATTCACTCTGGGGGCCTGATGTCATGAAGACTGAAGACCTAGGACCTACAATAAAACTTTATTCTCCTGGATGGAGAATTTAAATGAAAAAAAAAAAAAGTGACTTTTGATTTCCAGTGGGTGTTCAGCAGATTTATAAGAAATACGGCAGGGCACAAGAACAGGCTTAGCAGCAACTGTTCATCAAACGAGGTGATGCCGACTTTGTTCAATTTTCACCAACCAAACGACAACCAATGGTCCTTTCCTCTAAATTTCCTTGACAACTGCAGTGTTGATTTTGATCTCTTAAAAAACCAGGACGTGAAGTCAACGTGAATAATTATGCCAAATAACTATAAATCCCTATTCTAGCTGTTAAGCTCATTAGTTTTTAATCTGAAGGCACCACCAATAACTCCCAGAATTGTTGAGATGTCTTTAAAGCAGGGCTTCTCGGGCAAAACACTACTGACATTTTGGGCCACATAATTCTTGGTTGTGGAGAGTTATCTTGTGCACTTGTGTAGGATGCTGAACAGCACCCCTGGCCTCTCCCACTAGATCCCAGTAAGCACCCACGCCCCACTTGTAACTACCAAAAAGGTCCACATTGTTGTGGGGGGCGGTGTCAAAATCACCTCCGACTGAGAACCATTGCTTTAAGAAGATGGCAATAAATAAAAGACAAGGAATCATTGTACCTTAGAACAAGAAGGGATTTTAAGGATCCTGGACACCAGTGATTCTCAAACTTTGGGATGCATCAGTCTCCCTGGGCTGGAGAGGAAAAAATGCCTCGCCAAACTTCACAGAGTTCACAGGGCGAGTTACAACCTGGACAGCAAACCCAACCAAGCCCTTCCTTACAAAAAGGGTGGGTGGGGTGAGGGGTGTGTACTGTTCTTCTGTCTTTGGGACAGGCAGTGGAGTCTAACTGGTTAAAACCGTGCGCTCTGGAACAAGCCGGCCACAGTTAAAATCACGACTTCGTATTTAATAGGTGGGCGACCATGCGCAAGGCACACAATCTCTGGGCGCCTGTTTCCCTTTCCATCGAACGTAATCATAATAGTACCTACCTCCTAGGACTGTTGCAAAGTCAAAGAGTTAATGTAATAAAGCCCTCGGCACAGGGCCTGGCACACAGCAAAAGCTCAGCCCTGTCCTGTTATGATTACTGCCCCACGACAGAAGAACTGTAGGGGTCTGCGTAGCCCCGACCGTAGAGGGCTGGAGAGGCACTCCGGGGGGCTCAAGAACCTCGGATTTCCCCCTCCTTCCCTCACTGGGGGCGGACCCACGCCCCGCCCCTCACCTGGCCCCGCAACTCCTTCTCCAGCTGCCGATAATCGTTGTTCCAGACTAGGAGGTGCAAAGGGAAGTGGGCGCTGATGTCGCCGGCCGAGGACATGGCGAGGAGGCCGCAACCGGGCCCTCACCGCCTGCTTGCCAAGCCTCAGCCCCCGCGGGGTCTCCGGAGCCCGCCGGGCTGCCGGAGAGGGAGCGAGCGAGAAAGAGGCGAGCGAGTGAGGGGCGCGGTACGCAGCCCAGCGGCCTAGTGGGTGAGGTGTGGGGAGCGCGGGAGGTCGGGGAGTCGGGTCCGGGACCCGATCGACCGCGCCCACCCCGCGCCCCGCTGCGTTGCCGTCCGCGCTGACAGCTCGCGAACCGACTTCTGGGGACCGAACTGCCCCAAACGGGGAAGTACTGGGAGCGAACCACCGCACTCCTCGGCGGGGGGGGGAGGCGAGACGGGCCACGGGCGACGGGTTCACCCAGTTCTACCCACCTCCAGCTCCACAGCGGCAGACACAATGTAGTCCCCAAAAAGACTTAAAATTCTCCCCCTTAGCCCAGGATCTGGACATGGAAAACTCAACCTATCCATCTCCAACCCTTTTCCCCTTCTCCAGCAACCTCATATGGTTCAGTCCACAACTGGGCTACTTCCAACGACTTTGCGGTCAGGGGGTGACAACAGGGCCTGGGCCAAACCATTCCAGCTCCTGACTCCCTTACAGCCTTTTTGGACGCGGGCAGATGCTTCCGTGATTGGTCAGGAGCCACTTTGGAAGTGGGCAACACCATACAGTTTTGAAGAGGGAACTATAAACCCTGGGGAAGTGGTATTACATATTTGCATCATACGGAGTTAATTCCAGCTCATGGTTTCTCAAGGAATGGGCATTTTTGAACCAGAAAATGCTGTGGGGGTTGTCCTGTGCTTTGTAGGCTATCGAGCAGCATCCCTGGCCTTTCTACCCACTGGATGCTAGTAGCACTCCCCAGAAAAATCTCCAGTTATTGCCAATTGCCCCCTGGAGGAGGAAAATCGCCCCTAGTTGAAAACCACTGTTCTATCTGAACTCCAAACTAGGTTATGATTCAGTTAACTATGGTGGTGGTTTATTCCACCTACGAGTGTCATTTCTTTGTGAAGCTAGCTGTTTGAATTTTGGGTTATGGAGAAGAACTAATAGATAATACCCAGACTTGACCACAGTCTTCAAATATTAAGTTCATTCTTTGATTTTCAACCTATGACACTATAGCTCCTTGATTCAATGGGAAACCAAGTCAATTTACAGCTTTCTGCACAGCTGTCTGTAACTAGACCACGTAACTGGGTGAAGTTATTTAATGCATCCAGAAAGCTTACCCTCTGCCTCCTCTGCTTGTGCACATTCAGCTTTTCAGCTGCCTGCAACAACAGCTGTTCAAGAATCCTGGCCGAATCCATTCTCTACGCGTGTTGAGTCCACCATCCAGAACAGGATGCAGGAGCAGTAGGATAGTACCCAGGGAGGCTCTAACTGTGAACTATTGGGAATTATGTGGTTATACCCACACCACACATTTATCAAAATGGAGAGATGGACCGAAGACCAGAGCTTCTGAGACCTCTTCCAGAACTTCCTATCCTTTCAGAAAACTTGTGCAACTTGATCTTCTTTCTTTTCTTCATCCCACATTTATTGAACATCTCTCTTATTTATTAGTTGGAAAACACCACAATGGCTGCTTTCCAGAGTACCTAAAGTCAAAACTGTACCTGGCCCATAAGAGGCATCCAAATATTTGTTGAATGGAGCTCATAGTTGTGTTTAGACATGAGGAATGAGTGAAGACAACAAGGTCGAGTCGGTAAAACTAATCTGACTTAAAATGGAGTCTGTATAGTTAAGTTGACAAAACTGATCCAGACCAGATGGGCTGAAGCACGAGGAATAGAATACTTTAACAAGCTTGAGCTTGAGGCCTTAAAATTTTGAACTTTTCAGTTATGCATCAATGCCTATAGATAGAAATTCCTGCAGATAATCCTTTGAAGGACTTAGGAAGGAAGGAAGAACTTAAGACCCTTGAATAAATCTTTGTCATTTATTTGTAGTTAAAGCCTCCTGCCTCTTTTGTGCTCAATTGACACATATAACAAACACAATAAATATTCATTAGCATCAGGGCCACTTCTCTCCTTCACATTGGTTAAATTCATCTCATTGTGTTTACCTCACAGTATCCTACAAATTACTCTAGGTAATCTATTCTTATTCTCAAAAAAACAAATAAACAAACTGTGATTAGAAAATAATAGTAATACCAAATTCCAATAATAATAGGGGCTACTATTATTGAGGGCCTACTATGGGGCAGGCACACAGCACTTTTCTGTGAATTATTCCATTTGTCCTTAGCTAAATAGTAAATATTTAGTTTTGCAGGTCACATATGCAGTTTGCTGAATATTCTTCCTCTTCCTCTTTTTCTTCTTTTCCACATTTGAAAATTATAAAAATCATTCTTTTTTTTTTTTTTAGATTTTATTTACTTATCTTTAGAGGGGAAGGGAAGGAGAGAGGGAGAGAAATATCAATGTATGGTTGCCTCTCGTGCGTCCCCCGCTGGGAACTGGCCCGAAACCCAGGCATGTGCCCTGATTGGGAATTGAACTGCGATCCTTCGGTTGGCAGGCCTGTGCTCAATCTACTGAGCTACACCAGCCAGGGCAATATCGAAATCATTCTTAAGTAGCAGGCCATACAAAAGAAAATCGAGGTTTTAGAGGCAGATAATACATTATTTCCATTTTGCAGATGAGACTAAAACTGCAACCTAAAGACACAGCTAAGAAATTCTTATTTAGTTAATTGTAGGTCTACTGCAGTAGAACGTAAGATTCCTAAGGACAGCACAGTTTGTCTTCTTTGCTCATTGCTGTTTCTCCACTGCCTGGAACAGTGTGTGGAACACAGTAGGTGCTCAATATAAATTTGTTGAATAAAGAATAAATGAACTTGGCCAAAGTTATACTAGTGACTTGACTATTGTTTGTCTCAGTAACATTGTGGGTACAGAATTCTGGTCACTAGATTTTGTTGCTTTCTCTAGTATTAATCAGTGCTGGGACGAATCGACTCTCTTGTACGAAAGGAGACCCAAATTCAGGATTTATAAGCAGGACATAAGACGCAAGCTTACAGCGCTGCCCTCACTCAAAATGGCAACGAGGCAGCGTGCCCATTCCGGTCACATGACTTCTCGATGCCAAAGGGCCCCTCCCCACGCGTGCGTGTTGCGCCGCAGCTGTGAGGTGCTGAGGGGAGAGGCGCTGCCGCCAGCGCCGCGGTGGGGACCCGTTAGAGCGGAAGCGCTTCTACCGCCGCCACCGCCTTTGCTGTCCCGGGGCCTCAGGTGCCCGACTGGTAGGAGGCGGGAGCCATGTCGAAGCGGCTCCGGAGCAGCGAGG
Organism: Carollia perspicillata; assembly: GCA_004027735.1. Classification (NCBI taxonomy): domain Eukaryota; kingdom Metazoa; phylum Chordata; class Mammalia; order Chiroptera; family Phyllostomidae; genus Carollia; species Carollia perspicillata. The sequence continues at coordinate 48,611 of PVKM010001115.1, forward strand.
TGTGCGCTGACTGCAGCGTGCCGGGTGAGTCCCACCGGCCGGGCCCGTTCCCCTCTGCACTCCCGACTGGGACCCCTGCCCCGGAGCCGCCCCCACGGGTCAGGCGGCTCCCGGCGGCCGAGCCCCACACTCCATGGCCGGGGTCGCGACTCGAAGGAACGGGGACAGCCTTGGGGTGGGAGCCGTCCCGGGCCTGTCAGAGCCGGGCGGGCAGGGGGCCGCCGCCCTCCGTTTCCTCTGGTCCCTCCGGTCCCTCCTGTCCCAGGCCTTGCGGAAAGGGGGCGGTGTCGGGGCCGGGGCCGGGGCCGGGGCCGGGGCCGGGGCCGGGGCCGGGGCCGCTTCTTCAACAGGAAGGGGCTTTGGCAATGCACAGGAAGGCCAATTACAGAAGTAAAATGAGAGCGTCCTCCCAGCTGCGGTCCCCAGAGATGCAGGTGTCACCTCCTCTTCCCCCGGCACCCCCAGCCAAGCCAGAGCCCCGCTGCTCCGCCAGGGAACCCTGTCCGGAGTGGGCACCCGTCGCCGCTTCCCTCCACCGAGACTGGCCCGCGGACCCAGAGACGATTTCTCCCCTCCTGACATTCCAGCTCCCCCTCCGCTGGAGAGGGTCTCCAGGACGCCGGGGGTCTGCACGCAGGAGTCAGTGCATATCTCAGATTTTGGCATCTGAACGGCCTGAGTAGTTACAACTAGATTTTGCCTCTGGGTGACCTTGGGCTGGTGACTTCGTCCGGCCGAGGCTTGATTTCCTCATTTTCCCGATGGGGATAATCAGGAGTACCACAATCAGTGATTAGGAAGATTCAATGACAGTTCCTAGGATCGTCTCATTTAAGTACTTTTTCCTGTTCGTATTGTATTCTTTAGTACAGAACTTTTGTAGCCCCTTACAGCTAGAGTTGAATTCTAAATTGTACGTGAATTGTAATTTACGAAACGAACACAAAGTCACGGGGCGTTCAGGCAGTTTAGGCATTTGGGGGCATGGAAAGGCCAGAACCAATTCCTTCCATGTAGAATTTTCAGATTTAGAGTTCAGGTCCATTTTAGCAGTCAGAACTGAATTGACAGGTGCCTGTGATGTTTTCGGTGCTTGGATTTATCTGCTTTGAATTGGAAGTAATTCAAAGGTAAGATGGCTTCCTTGGCACAAAAGCGTCCAATAAACAATCTTAATGAAATCCTCGAGCAGCATTGTTTTTGCAACTGTTCTGAGCTTCGTACTGTCATGTGGAAGTGCAGGTCGGTTTTAAACAGTACTGTGATAACTCTAACCTCATGTGGTTATTTCATGGCCTGCGTGTAATGCCCGTGATGTTAACCAGTTTTCTTTGAAGACAGGGAGGGGGTGGAGGAGTTTAAAAAAATGTTTTATAAACCAAGTCGATGTGGGTTATACAAATTCCATTGTATTCTCTAAAAAACGTTGTTTGTTCCACTTCCTTATTTTCTTGCTTGTTTTCAGTTGAACTGTCTGTGAATGTGTTCGATTCACATGAGTCTAGAGTCAGACTTCCTCTTGGAACGCATATTCTTTAGTTCTCAATGGACGATATGGGGCGAAGGAAAACTCTGGCTCCGTTGCTGCCCTAAATACTACCTTGCACTTCTGCAGCGTTTTGTGCATTTCAGAACATTTTCTCTTCCATTGTATCATTTTGGTTGTCTTATATGCCAAATCTACAGAGACTTGAGTCACTTCCTTCCTGTTTTGAATATAGTTAGGCTACCTTGAGATGTTCTGTGAAGAAGTTGAGCAGCCAGGAATTGGTGCTGCCTTTTTGCAAACCCTAGTGAAAGAGTTACCTTTTTTTATGGTTAGAGATCTCTTTGAGATTTTGATGAATGCTAAGGCCTTTGCCCCACAAAATGCATGCACACTTATTCTTTCATACAGAATTTATGTTAAGATTTCTCAGTGGGTCACAGACATTTCTGAGGCCTATTTTGTGTATTCCTGGAACCCAGGTTAAGTGGCTCTGGCATTAAGCTTCAGATACACTGGAAAGGTTTCACTCAACGTCATTCCTACAAACTCAATTTTACTGTGTTGACATTCTAATATTATTTTCATGGGATTCTGATCCGTGATGTGAAAATGAGTAACTGAGAACCTTGCTTAATGGGTGTTAACTCCTTGTTGTCTTGTTCCTTTAATGTGCTCCAAGAATATTGTGAATATGCTGAATAGATATGTAAAAGCCAAAGCTGTGATTCAAAAACAGTCTTTTTTTTTTCTTGTCACTAGTAGTGGTACCACACTGCAAAAAGCAAATTTATGTATCTTTGTAGGAGTACCCTTCATCTTGATGTTTCTAATCTTTGCTTTTTGGAATGGCATAACAGTCCTGAATTATTTTGTTTCTGTTCTGTTTCATGGCATACATTTAACCATGATCACATCTTTGTAAATATTTTACTTTTTCTCAGTGAATCTAGTTCATTTTAAATCTATCCTAAGTTTAACGGACACTTTTACTACAGTAATACAGTGTTCACATGCAACATTCAACACTTTAAGTATTAACAGTCAAAAACTTTTCCAGTGGTCATGAATTTCAGTAGGCTTTTGAAAATATCTGAATGGTACTTAGAAAATAATTGAGAAAAGTTGTAACAGTTAACATTACTGATGACTTACTATATGCAAACAACTTTACTCTTTAACATCCTCACTATCCTGAAATGTATTGTTATTCCCATCTGATCCATGGTGAGGATGCTCAAAAGGAAAAAAAAAAGGAAGAAAAGAAAGTAACCTGCTCAGATTGTTGTGTGAGAAGGAGGAGAGTTGGGGTTCAAACCCTGGACTGTTCGTCTCCAGAGCCAGTCCCCTTAACCACCACATGCTCTGACTCCTTGGATTCGTCTTTGATTGAAATCCCATAACTTTCCTTTACATAGTTGGAAAGGGTTTGAATAAACTGTTAAAAATGGTAAAGATGGTGCACGTGCATTTTAGAGATTTTTGTGGGCATTGGGGAATTTTTAAATATAACCCTCAGACCAGACAGCTCAAGTGGCACCTGTTGTCACTGCATGGTGAGTCTGATGAACTGTAGGTCTGTCTTTCAGTTTGTTTGGTTTTGTTTTTATTTCTGAGTATTCAGTTTACTTAACCCAGTGTGAATTATTCTTACCGCTTATCAGTGTGAATTGTACCTCTTTCAATATAGGTGTCCAGTGAAGTTCTGTGGGACTTCATAGGAAAAAAGTAATACGCCAAAAGTATTACTTGTTTTTATATTATGTCTTTGCTTCCATGAAGCTGCTGTGATTACATATCTGTTCTTTCAGATCGGTTGCAAGATTAGACTCAGTAGTTTATTTAAAACAACAAATGGATACCCTGGAACATCCCCCTAGTGGAGGGGGCCAGGTTTCCCAGTCCTCAGAACTGCAACAGCTGAGCACTTTGATAGTTTTTTTGTGGCTCTCAGCTTTCTGCTAAGCAGATGGGCATATAGATTTGTAGCAGTCTTTTCGCCATTTTCTTCAGCTAATGCTATGTGGATTATTCACTGTCACAGTGATATTATCTTGCCATCTGTGGAGATGGATTTAAAATGATGCATCCATATCCTCTCAGCTTGCTTTTTATGTTAAATGAAAGAGCATGTATCTGAGTTAACAGATCCCATTAGGGCTTCAGACTGTGGCCCTGAACCAGAAAGGAGATAGCTACTTATATAGGGCTTCAACTCATGTTTGTAGCTCAGTTAACATTGTACCCAGTCAGCCAGGATAGGTGGTCCCATCACACTAGCTCACCAGCTTGATATGTAGTCGATTGCCATACTAAAACAATAAAAATGTCTTGTTTTTCTGAAACACCATACCTCAGTCACCTTCTGCCACCTGGCAGTAAAGCAACCAACTGGTATCCTCGCCACTGAGATTTTTTTCCCCCCCAGATCCTTCCTGGGCATCAGTAAATCGGGGGACTTTTATATGTGACGAGTGCTGCAGTGTCCATCGGAGTCTAGGGCGCCATATCTCTCAAGTAAGGCATCTTAAACACACACCGTGGCCTCCAACATTGCTTCAGGTAAAGGAAGAATTCTTCTCATGGTTTGTAATTTGCTTTTAGGGCTCACTGCTTTAGCAACTAAAATTTCTACTGCTCCCTAATCGTACAACAGTGCTTGGATCATCACTGAATAGAGGTGCTGTGACTGTCTTAAATTCTTCACATAGTCGTTAGAATTTCCTGGTACTGTTTCACTGCCGACTTTCTAGAATGTCTTCAGAAATTGTTTTTATGTTTAAAACAATAAATGTTTTCCACATACAATGATGAATGTTTCTGAAAGCTCCAGCCTTAGAAACTTTTTGTTAATGTACTTATCCTGGAGTACCCACTAATATATTTAAGGCATTTTTTTTTCTGTTTTGATAGAAGCATGGACTAAAATTCCTGAGAAATTTCTGCAACATCTGATTTAAGTTTTCTTAAAGATCTTGTTACTAGTTAGAGACCAGATTCGGTTAACATGTTTTGATTGATTGCCTAACACTGCTAAGTGTTGTGTGTGGTTTTATTTGGGGTCCAGTGTCATGTCATCTGTACTTCTATTTTGGGGGATACATTCTTCAAGTTCTATTGGAACTGAGAATTAAGCATGTGTTTCCCTTTCCTTTGTCTTGAGTACATGTTTTACTAAACTTATGGCAGCTGCACAACCTGTTCTGTAAACATGCCTGTGCAAACCAAGGGACCAGAACAAGTGGATTTGGGTCTCTGATGTCACAGTGTGTGCACGAATGTAAAAAACAGACGGGGCCATGTCAGTAGTCACACTTTGAAATGAAATTGGGAGATGTGACTTATTAATAGCTTTTACTCACAAGTTTCTAACAGCTTATTGTCATATGCAGGTGGTTTTTTACTGCTCACAGGTCTGTGTTTACAGATTTTATTAAAGGACCCGAATGAAGTCTACAGATGAGTAATTTAAAATGCTGAGGTTGACCCTGAACCAACAATTCCCAAAGTATGGCCCATGAACCACCAGTGGTACTCAAAACAGATGTAGAAAATGCTCCAATATTTATTTTGGCAGTTGCATTATTTTAGTGTGTATAAGAAAACTATAATAGCACATCAAACTGTAACTGCTAGTACAAGTTTTAAAAATGAGTGGATTTAAAGGAAAATATTGAGTGGATAGTCTAGGTGGTACATGGGTTGTTAAGAATCTTACACGTAGTATTTGGATAATCAGTCTTGGGAAACACTGCCCTAAGTGTCAAACTGCTCTTCTTCATAATCTGTAAGAACAGTATAATCCAACCCGTTTAGCTATTTAGCTATCCTACTGGTCAAACCTGAATTCTACGTACAGGTTCATCTTTCATGCTTTAAATGCGAAACTAATGGTGTGCGCACTATGCCAGTTGTGCTAGTGTTTGTAACAGGGCTCTGCTTTCCCCGCTTGGTCACTGAGTATTTGCTTAAAGAAGTTAAAATATGGTTTTTATACTGTTTGGTTTTAGATGGTTGAAACCTTATATAATAATGGTGCTAATTCTATATGGGAGCATTCTTTGCTGGACCCTGCCTCTATTATGAGTGGAAGACGTAAAGCTAATCCACAGGATAAAGTACAGTGAGTGGAATGTTTATAAATACTTCTCTTTCTTCATAACACAGGGGCCCACTGAAGGAGTGTAGATATTTTTGTCTACTGTCTACAAGGGCAGCACAAGAGGTGTTTACCGGAATTGTTCATTGAGCTCTTTGCTATTAGAAATGCAGAACAAGGCCAGACATGGAACCGTCTCTTTTGCATGGTTACCCAGTACAAGTCAGTGGTTTCTCCAGTTTGAGACTAAGGTTTTTGAAGGCTGTTGGTGTAATCAGATCTAAGCTTAGGTGCTCAAACAAGAGGTTGTCAGACCAGAAATCTAGGTTCTGGGTGCTAGTCAGCCTGACGGCTCGCTGTAAGATGGGATGAAATGCTGCTTCCTCATGAGGTTGCTAGGTCAGTTAAGAAAATTACACAGGGGAAAAAAGCAGCTATAAAAAGTAGGCATTCTGCAGTCCTGGTCATTATAATGACTGATACATGTTTTCAGACTTCAGGTCTTACCCTCTGCTACAAACTTATTTCAGTGTTCATTTTATTCTTGAGTAAGGGATGTGGGTCCTAAAAAATGGGGAAAGGTTGTATCTGAACTGCAAGTGAACTGTTTTCTTTTTTGTTTTCCAACCAGTCCTAATAAAGCGGACTTCATCAGAGCCAAGTATCAGATGTTAGCATTTGTTCATCGCTTGCCCTGCCGGGATGATGATAGTGTGACTGCCAAAGATCTTAGCAAGGTGGGTCACACCTTTTTAAATCTCTAAAATTGTTGGATGAAACAGTGTGTTGTTTTGTTTGGAAAAAAATACTTTAAAAGGATAAAAAGAAAAAGAAAAAGCTGCTGTCTGGTCACTAAATAATTAATAATAGCTTTTTGTTGCAATCATTTTTGTCTTTAATGTTAATTCAGATGGCAGCCATTCATGCTAGTAGAGGTATCTAGAAAACTATTTGTGTTTTTCAGATATGCATCAAAAATTATATTTCTATAAGTTTTTTGTTTTATTTTGAAGTAGGAACCCTCTCAGTTTCTAGAAGGGACTAGAGAGTTTGTGGGATTTCTTGAGGTCTCTAGGTAGTATACTGAGTAGGATCTTCAGGAAATAGGGTGTGATTTAAAGCTATGATGCATGGGATGGTTTATTATACTCGTAAAATGAGTAGATGGTTCTTTATTGGGCCTTTGCCTGTTTTTGAGAGATGCTACAAGAAACATGCATCTCTGTTTTCAAAGCACTTCTTTTAGCAAATGCTGGCACACAGCATGGGCACTCACAGTTCAGAATTTTAAACTTTGTATAGAAATGTTTATTTCTTTGTTTCTTGTCACTTCCATTTATTAATAAGACATGGTATTGGTTTTTTTTACCACAGTTTCTAAAAAATAAAATAAATTAAAAAAATAAGGCTTAGATATAGATGTTAGAATAGATATCTTTATTTATGGTAAGGATTACAGCATTTTGACAATTCGAGGTTAGACATGAAGGAAGGTGCTCATCTTCTAACTGTATAAGCACTTGTCTTCAGTGGTACAGAATCTGGTATACAACAGGCCCATTTCCCACCCTGACAGACTTTATTAGAGCATTGCATACAAGGCCAAGAATAGTGTTGTACAGAGGGTGCACACAATGTAAGGCAGAGCCCCACAGTATGCACAGTGTAGGATATGAAGCCCTAAAGCCCTCGGTCGAATAACAACAATAAGTAAGAATAGTTATTATTATAATAACAGCTGTACTCTTTGAGCATTTCCTACCTACCAGATTCTGTGCTAAGCACTTTGCTATGTTATTGACTCCTTATAGTAACCCTGTGAATAGGCAGTGTTACTGTCACGGTTTTAGAGATGAGGAAACTGAGGTTCACATTGCTTAATAAACCTCCTCAAAGTCACACGACTTGAAGGGTGTATGGTTTGAAATTCAGGTCTGTCAGACTTCAGAGCCATGCTTAGCCACCTCCTTACGCTCCCTCTCACTCAAGGTCCAGTTGTGCCACTTAGGTCCTGCATTTGGACAGGTAGGCTTTACCAGCCCTAGTTTCCTTTTCAGTAAAATAGGCCTAACTCCACCTTAGCGCCCAGGGCTGGCTGTGCCCAGCAAGGAAGAGACTGCTTCATCCACCTTACTGGGCTAACTATCGTTAATACAGCATATATTGAAATGGTCTGCCAGCTGCTCCAGTACATCACTCTTTGCACTTTTAACAATATTCTTTTTTGTTTGTGTGTTTTTCAGCAACTCCATTCAAGCGTGAGAACAGGGAACCTTGAAACCTGTTTGAGGCTGTTATCTTTAGGAGCACAAGCCAACTTCTTTCACCCTGTAAGAAAGCTTGAGCTGATCTGCCTGTTAAATTGAAACTAAGTGGGTTGTGTTTGTGTAGTTTTTTCTTTATTTAATTTGCTTTTTTGTCTACTTGTTATTGATGATTCTTAGGAAAAAGGAAACACCCCACTCCATGTGGCCTCCAAAGCAGGACAGATTTTGCAGGCAGAATTATTGGCAGTGTATGGAGCAGACCCGGGCACACAGGATTCCAGTGGGAAAACTCCTGTTGATTATGCACGGTTAGAGACCTGGATTCTTGTCCCTTCTCTCTGTTTCGGCTTATGTATGTTGTGTATGATTCATTAAGTTGCTCAATTGTGTGTAATTTACATTTAACCCCATTAAAAATTTACATTCAGTTATTTTGCAGATGACCTTTCAAACGAATATGAGCTCAGACCCTGGCAAAATCAGGGAAGGTAGCGCCATAACCAGTCTGCTTAGCTTCCAGTCTTTTGTGTGATCCTTTATAATGCTACGTTATTTGAGCCTTAGTTAGAGTCCAAATCAAGTACTAAGAATGGCAGAACCCACTCCTCAGTCATTGTCAAACTTTTAAATATTTTCAGTCATTGCTTCAACTTAAAAACAAATGTGTACGAGTAGGTAGATATATGATTAAACAGTTACAGTAAAGTGTTAATTCTAGTTTTTAGGTAGTGGACAACTCTGTGCTTTCTTTAAATTTTTCTTTGTTTAAAAATTTTGTGAATGCTGGAGAAATGAATAAATAAGTCCATAAGTTAATCTTAAATAGCATTTAAATGACAGAGGATGGATCATCTTTCCTTCTTTTTCCAAATTAACTTTATTAACTGCAAAGCACTCATATTCTGTTCAACAGAGGATAAAATGGGTGAAATGACAAAACTGCCTTCTCAGAATTTACTGCTCCATAGAGGAGACAATTCATACATGCATAAAAGAGTTAAATGGGGCAAGATAAGGTGGAATTTGTTGCCAAAATGGATAACCGGTCTTAAAAGGCATATATACGTTCTTCATTGTGGCCCATATCATTAAAAAACTTCCTTTTGGTTGGTCAGAATGGGTTAGATTTGGGTGTGTGATGGAAGAGCTCAGGCATTCCAAGTGAGAAGAAAGACATGAGTCAAGTTCAGGAGGGAGGAATGGGCAAGGCATGCTTGCCACAGCAGGGGACCTGACTGCAGAGTGCAGAATGTGTCTGGAAACATAAAAGCTAAGGGATTCAGAAATACAGTATTTCATCAGATCTAAGACTCCTCTGTTTGCATGGGTTATCATTATTTTATATGCCACTAAAAAAGAAAAAACTTGGCTAATTAAATGATAAAGTACCTTCAATCATAGGATACTTCTTGATTTCACAGATGTTAAAAAAAAGAGGAAAACAAGATGTGCATTACATTAATCAAAGATGGGTTAGAGATTATTTTGTAGTTCTTTGATGATAGGAAAAGAAACTGAGAAACTAGACCTTATCTTTTAGAAGGAAGAGAGCCCTCAGTAAATGATATTTATTATGACTTACCTTGGAATTCTTTTCATGGGTACTTTGCATATAATGATCTCTCGATGTTACAATTTATATATAACCAAAAGGACTTAAAGCAGCTTATATATTTTATGAGTGAAGAAAGGTAACCTTAATCTTTTTTATTATCGAAATTGAAGATAAGGAGGTGAAAGTAGCTACAGGTGTGGATTAGGTTGGTCTCTCTCTGAATTGAAGGCTTCATGTGGTTGCTAAACTTTCATCCAGAGTCAGGCTGGCTCCATCAGAGGCATCTAAGGAAAGGACCTTTAAAATGTTGGCGTCCACGCTTATCCCATCTTTCCTGCTTCAGAATATCCGAGGAGGGGTCCTGATCATCTGTATATTTTTTAAAGTACTCTGGTTAATTTTTGATGATCTCTACCTTAGACTATTTATTAATTTTGTCTTTTACCTCAGTAGATGAAATGTTTTATCCCTCTCATAAGTCCTTGAGTTCCTTATTAAGTATTCTGTCTTGTAAATTTAATAAAGGAGAGGCGATAGTTTACATTGTGAAAACAGTTCATAAGTGTGGGAAACAAAGTAGACCTTGACAGTTTACCTCACACAAAAAGGTCGATTATTCTAAAAAGGCGTGTTTGATAAATCACTCAGGTGTCTCAGGAGATGTCTCTGTACTTTTCTATTCTAGAGCCAATGGCTGGCGAGCAACATAAATGGTACTTTGTTTTCTCTCGGCAGGCAAGGAGGGCACCATGAGCTGGCAGAACGCCTCGTAGAAATACAGTATGAGCTGACCGACAGACTGGCCTTCTATCTCTGCGGCAGGAAACCAGGTGAGTGAAAGGACAGCAGCTTCTCCACACCTCCAGTCAGGCAGTTTCTGGAAAAACAAGCTGGGACACTGTTACTTATGACCTCTGCTGCCACATATCCCCCAGAAAATTGTGAATAAGGGCTTCTGTTTGAAATGATAACTAAAGCATTTTGGTTAGATGTAAAAGATGTTGGTCAAGTCATCTTGAGTTTTAGTTTTTGTAGCTTTAGTTTTTATAGCTCTAGGGTAGTGACTCTGAAGCATCGAAGAGCATAATTGAACTAAAACTGAGTGTGCACCATAGTTCTTGTCCATAATGGAACTAGGAATGGGAGAGCAAAGTAATCCCTTGTAGTTACTTGAAGAATTCTGCTATCTAAGGAATGGGAAAAAATCGGAAAGTGAACTTTGCCTTTAGCCGCCTTTATTTGTGAGGTAGAACCAGGATCAGCAAACCATTGTCTGTGGGCCAGATCCAGTCTATCAGTTGTTTTTTTAAATTAAGTTTTATTGCAAGATAGCCACGCCAATTCCATATTGTGTATGGCTGCTTTTGCACAGAGCAGCAGAGTTAAGTAGCTTGAGTAGTTTTGACGGAGACCGTATAACCACAGAGCCTAAAGTATTTATATGGCTCTTTACAGAAAAGCTTGCTAACCCCTGATGTAGAGTATCTACATGCATGTGTACAGCGGTTCTCCACCCCAGTTGTCCTTAGAGTTAAGAGCCCCTGGTGTGGTTCCATTTCCTGGTGTGATGGAGTAAGCACACCCCACCCTGTCTCTCCTGAATATAATTAAAAACCCGACCCAAATGCATGGAGTAGCTATTTAAGGACTCCAGCTGGTAGATTAGGGAACTCAAAGTACTGTCAAGCTGGTGGTGAATGTTCTGTTTGTTTTACTTCTGATATGGCCTTCACGACAACCTAAAACCTGGAACTGTATATCAGATGCAAAGTAGCCTTCTCTGACTGATGAGGAGCAGAAAGTAGGACTCTGACAGGACAGAGAGGTGGGGGATTCCTTTGGGTTTTTTCCCTCCTTCTTCCTTTTTCCCCTACCCTGGCCCCAAGGCAATCCTGTGGCTACAGTAGTGGCAAAGCAGTGGCAGCACATGTGCAGAAATCTCTGGCCAAGGGCATGAGGGGAATCCGGATTGCTTTATTTTTCTTTCTATTCTCTCACCACTTGGCCCAGGAGGCAGAACCTAGTCAGTTGCCTGCTGAAACAAACAAACGAACATTATCCGTAGGACTTAAAAAAGACTCAGAGTCTCACAGCATAATGTTCAAAATGTCCAGGATACTATTCATAATGACTTGGCATGTGCAGAACCAGGAAAATCCCAAAGACTGTAAGGGGAAAGGTAGTCAACAGGCACCAGCCCCAGATGACATAGTTGTTGGAATTATCAGACAAAAATGTTAAAGCTCTTAAAAGTATGAACATATTGAAACCAATAGAAATATAGGAAGTCTCAGCAGAGAAACAGAAGATATACAAATGAACCAAATAGAAATATTAGAACTGAAAAATACAATGAACTAAAATTTTAAAACGCACCGGATAGGCTTAATAGACTAGAGATGACAAAGAAAAGAGCAAGTGAATTGATGCCCTGGCTGATGAGTGCCGGCCTGCGAACCAAACTGTACCTGGTCCAGTTCCCAGTTGGGGCACAGGGCCAGGACCAGCTGTGGTCCAGGTCCCCAGTTGGGGGTGCATGAAAGACAACCAATCGATTTATTTCTCACACATTGAAAGGGAAGGACACCTCTTCCCCCCTCTCTTCCCTCTCTCTAAAAGTAAAATTTAAAAACCTTTTTAAAATGAGATATAAAAGAATATTTATTTGAATGTGGATTTCTCATCAGAAACCATGGATATGAAAAGGAAATCAATATTTTTGAAGTGCTGGAAAGAAAGAATTGTCAACCCAGAACTCCATACTAAGTGAAAATAACCTTCAGGAATGAAGGCAAAATAAAGACATTTTAAGATGAAGGAAAATAAGAGAATTAGTTGCTCTAACAGATGCTGAAACAAATTCTTTGGGTGGAAGGGAAATGATACTAGAAGGAACCTTGGAACTTCAGGAATGAAAGAAGAGTAACAGAAATGATAAGTACTTGGATGAAAATAACAGACTGTTTTCCTCCTAACTTTTTATTTAAGATTTTATTTACTTTTAGAGAGAGGAAGGGAGGGTAAAAGAGAAGGAGAGAAACATTGATGACAAGAGAGAAACATCAGCCCTGGCTGGTGTAGCTCAGTGGATTGAGCACAGGCCTGTGAAGCAAAGGGTCATCAGTTCAATTCCCAGTCAGGGCACATGCCTGGGTTGCAGGCCACTTCCCAGCAGGGGATGCATGAGAGGCAACCACACATTGATGTTTCTCTCCCACTCTTTCTCCTTCCCTTTCCCTCTCTCTAAAAATCAATAAATAAAATATTTTTAAAAAGAGAGAGAAACATGAATTGGCTGCCCCTTGTACACACCCCAACTGGGGACTGAACCTGTAACCCAGACATGTGCCCTGACCAGGAATCAAACCAGCAACCCCTCACTTTGCTGAATGACATCCAACCAATTGAGCCACAGAAAAACCTATATGTGAATGTTTATAGTGGCTTTATTCACTGGCACAAGGTCAGTGTTTTCCAGAAGCTGGATTAGGATGGAGTCAGCTAGCATTGTAGGAAACAGAGCCCCTTCCTGGATCTGCCAAGACCACCTTCCTCAGCCCTGAGTGTTTTATACTAATGGATTGATTTCAAGGTGGGCCACTAAAGCTCAAGGAAGATCCACTTACGCCACATGGAGAGCTAATGGGAACCTGCTCTGAGCTAATTCAGCTCCCCAAGTATGCTTTCCATGGCTGAAGGTCATCAGTTTTACTGGGAATGAACAAAGCATAACGATTAGGATGACTGTAGGCTTTCTGCTTAATGATGTCTGGACTTTTGTACCAGAAGGAAATGAGTATACAATCCTTGCTACTGGCCAGATCTTTGGGAATTTATAGCCAATCTGGCAACTTCTGTTCTCACACATAATTCATAATGATAGAAAGATACTAATTGCAAAACATAAACTGAGAAAATAATGGTGACACTCCTTTACAAATCTTACCAGTATTTATGTGAACAAAACTTTGGCTTGGTTTCTGTTTCAGATCACAAAAATGGACAGCACTTTATAATACCTCAAATGGCAGACAGGTAAGGTCATTGAAGTACCAGTCAGTTTTCTCTGTCACTAGATTTCCTTGGTTGTATAGTGTTTAAGTGTGTAATATCGTGTGTTTAACAAAGCCCATACATTTTTCTCTTTTATGGCTATACAATTTGGAAATAAGACGGCTGTAAGTAAACCACCATATAAAACTTGAGTTTGAAAGAGCACAAGTAACAAATTTACTAATTAGAAAATTGGAGTCAGTGATATTGTCAGTTTAGCCAGTGTGACAGTGCATTTTTTCTATAGATTATATTCAAAGAATATTTCTTTCCCATAAAAGACTGTATCTTTGTCTGTAAGAGGGATCGGCAAGTTTTTTTGTTGTGGTGGAAGGCTAGATAGTAAATAGTTTAGGCTTTATGGGCTATACAGTCTCTGTCACAACTACTCTACTCCACCATTGTAGATGAAAGTATCCTTGGACCCTACATAAGTGAAGGGCGTGCCTGTTTCAGTAAAATGTTATTTGGGGGTACTGAAATTTGAATTCACATGTAACTTTCACAAGTTATGAAATATTCTTCCTTTGGTTTTTAACCAACCATTTAAAAATGTAAACACTATTCTTAGCTCATGGGCTAAACAAAATGTGGGCTATAATCTGCCACCCCTGGTCTGTAAGGTCAGATGAGTCGAAGGCTGTAGGAGTGAACCCTTAATTTATCTTTGCACAAATACTGTCAAGAGTTTATGAAATGATTAATTGCTATTCCAGATGTAATCTTACCATTCTGGTTCTTCACATTCTGCCATTTTTGTATTCTATCATGCTTTTGTTAATACTTCAAAAATTATGACTTTTCACATGAACTCTTGTCTTTTAGTTAGTAGGCAATGATTTTTCTTTTAGCCATGCTACATGATTATTTCTAGAAGGAGTTAACCTTCACCAAGCTGTTCAAAGTTTCCTCATAGAGTCTATTGGGCTATCGATTTTTGGCTCTGATCATGTCATGAACTTTAATTAATATCTTGATCCTTTGGCTGTCTTTATCTTCTACAGAGCTCATGCAAATGATTTTATTTATGTCCTTATTAGCTTTGTACATTTTCTTAGCAGCCTGGATTTATCTGAATTGGCAAAAGCTGCTAAGAAGAAACTTCAATCTGTGAGTATCTATTTCCAAGTGAACTGTAGAGCGGGAACTGTACCCTGTGAATACCTGTTTTTGTCTTGTTACCTATTGCATCAGATGGCTGTTTCACACTCTCAGATGTTATTAAATCAGAAGCAGACTATCGAGTGTGTGGCAGTGAAGACTAGAAGTACTGTTAGGTTCACTGTATCCAGTTTATTGGATCTGCTTCATATAATGCCATTTTTCTCAGTCATTTTAAATATGAAGACTGTTCCTTTGACATTAGGAAGCTGTTTCTCCTTGCAGGAGTTCCTTGTTTCTCCCAATGTAAATGAGTAAGCGGGACACAGTTCTTGGGATTACTTCCTGTAGTCTTATACGATGCTAAAGAGTGATAAAAGCAGGTGATGGAACCATGAGTACCATTTTAACACTCTCGTATCCTATGCCATTCATCAGAGCTGTATAAATTCATGCTTTCAAAAGCTGGTTGTCCTGCCTCAGGTATGTGCTCAGAGTTTCCCCAGTTCTGCAGGTCAAACCTCACTTTAATATGAGTGTTTCTTTCCAGCCTGCCCACTTCAGGCTTAGTCAGGAGTCTGCCTCTCTGGGAATGACTTCTCTTTGTTTAGTCCCACAAATAAAGCTTCACCATGACACTTCCTCAACTGTTTTAACCACCAGGTCACACTCCCCAGCTGTTCTCATTGCTCTCTGGACCCCAACCAAGAGGCTTCCTTTTGTAACTGTGAGGGCATTATCCAACTCTCACCTTTTAGCTCCTGCCCTACTTCCCATCTGGTTCGCGCGTGCGTGTGTGTTCAGATATTTCAGTGTGGGTTAGCATTCTCAGGCCATTAGCTGCCGCCTTCAAGTCCTCTTTCAGGAGCCCTATTTTCCTCTTCTTCCTGTAGCATTCTCCTTTCCCAGCTTCCATCCCTTTCACTATTCAGGCAGCTGAAATCTGACCACCTTCACAATGTAAGTAGTCGTTTTCCCAAAGCCCAACTGCAATTGCAACTCCCATGCTTTTTTACTTCCTCTTCATTCCCCTTTTCACAAAAGACCCTTTACGAGACTGTCATATATATAATATTAAGCACTATATATTACATAAAATGAATATATCATTACTAGTATTCAACTGTAATATGAAATAAATGTGTTTTATGAGATTCGTTTCGTGTCTCAGTGTTCTATATCTATGGTTTTGTGTGTCTGTGTTTCATCGCCTTTCTTAAATTTTGGAGGTCATGTAGGAGGTCAGGTAGCACTAAATGTTCTGTGATTTCCTTTTACTTACTTGCAGTATGTAAGCCTGTTTTTATTTTAAATAATTCCAACATTATAGATAAAACCCAAGTTCCTTTTGACTCTCTCACATTTGCTAGGCTGAAAGCTGCATGAAAGTGGGGGTTTCGTCTGTAATAGCTGTGGGATGTGGCAGGCACTAGGTGAAGATCCGGAGCCGAGTTGCATACAGCTCTCAAGAACTCGGGCTCTGGGTCAGACTGGTCAGGTGCAGGGCTCAGTCCGACAGGCTCCTTAGCTTCTCTCTGCCTTGGTTTCCTCTCCTAGAAAGGGAGAGGATGGTGCAGCAGGGGTGGCTACTCAGAGCCTCGCAGTGGGGGTGAGCTGCTGCTGTTCTTGTTGACCACACCCTGTGGTCTGCTTCCTACAGGTGAGGGGGAGGAGACCTCACGACATATTTTAAGTGCCAATTCAATGTTTATCCTGCACTATCTCCCTTACTCCCTCCTTCTCTACCTTCTTACTTCCTCCTCCCCTTCTGAAAAGCTAGGAGAAATATAATAATACTAATGTATTCCTTGAATTAGCAAATGTTAACATTGTGACAGACTTAAACTTGGATCTTAGACCTATTGTCACTTACTGGCTCTATGACTTTAGATAAGTTACTAACTTCTGTGCCTCAATTTCCTCATCCGTAAAGTGGAATAATAGCAGTTCCTATTTCATAGTGGTGTTGTGAGTGTTGCATAGATATTAGCACCATGCCTTGGTTGTAAGCCCTCACTCAGTATTGCTGTTGTAGTTATTGTTAGTGGAAACAGCATTGGCTTATAGCTCCTAAGAGGAAAGAGAGTAGGTATTTAAGGTGCAAATTCAAGTTTCCAATCCTCATCACCTTATCTAGAACTTATTTTGTTATAAGTGTGATGTAACAACGCTAGAGAA
Source organism: Carollia perspicillata (assembly GCA_004027735.1). Classification (NCBI taxonomy): domain Eukaryota; kingdom Metazoa; phylum Chordata; class Mammalia; order Chiroptera; family Phyllostomidae; genus Carollia; species Carollia perspicillata. The sequence goes on from PVKM010001115.1 coordinate 65,350, forward strand.
AATTTGGAAAATAGAGAGGGGGAATCACCCTATCCACCATACTCTTAATGGATTCAGGCTCAATATTTCGGTATATTTCTTCTAATTCTTGTTTCAGATACATATTTTCTCACTGAATCTCAATCACAATTATAGATTTTATACCTGCTTTTTTTCACCTAACAATGTACTGTACCCATTTTAATGAGTTCCCATGAGGTCTGTGTAGCCAGCATTTAAAACTGCTCTATGAGACCCTGTGTGGTCAGTGTGTGATTGGACATGTGCGGAGCCCCACCTCCGTGCCAGGTACTGCCTGTGGACGTACTGTGCCTCAATTTCCTCATCTGTAAAGTGGAATAATAGCAGTTCCTATTTCATTGTGCCCACAAATGTGTGGGGCACAGTAGAGAGATTCCGTCTGCTCTCAAAGAATGGGAAGCAATCAACTAAAAAGTAACAGCCATCAAGTGACAGGGTGCATTTTATGAGGAAAAATGCCCAGAGAGAGCCAAAGACGCTCTGGCAGGGACTTAGCCTCATCTGGGATGGGAAGACTCTGGCTGTCCAGGTTGCTGCCAGGCAGGCACCTCATCTGTGTGGGGAGCATTCTGCTGGCTGGCCCTGCACAGCGTACTGGACAGAGAGGCTACTGTCGGTTGGGGATGCTCAGTTCTGGGGAGCGGCGGACTGCTACTGAGGAAGATAGCAAAGAGGTTTAACCAAGGTCTGGTGATATTTTTGTGTAATGGCATGTTCTGTCCTCTCAAAATACCATGATTTGGCATCTTTATCCTGCCAAGGGTTTATGACCCATTATATCTGGGGGCACCAGCAAACATTCTCAAGAGCAAAAGAGGAGACTTAAAGGGTGGTATCACCCACAGGGTGGAGTACTGGAGCCCGTGTTTGAAACACATGCTGTAGATGCCTCTTACCTCCCTTACAGCACAGCCCTGTCTGCGCACCGTGGAGGAGTGAGGCTGCTCTGGGAAGCAGATAGTTCTAAAGGATCTGTACTATTCTATAAACGTTACTGTGTTACAATGGGTATTTATTAAGCACTGGCTTTGGGTTAAAAGATTGGAGATAAAAGGGTGAATAAGTCCCAGTCCCCACTCATTCTGCTAATGTTAATTCTTGTCCTTGTATTCCTGGTATTTTTTTTTTTTTTTACTTTCAGCTAAATAATCATTTGTTTGAAGAACTTGCCATGGATGTATACGATGAAGTTGACAGGCGAGAGACTGATGCAGGTGACTTCACATGTGGCTTTATCTAATGAGCTTATTATAAGTGGGCAGTGACAAGCTGCCAGCCTGAGTGTTTCACTTGCCCAATTTCTACTGTCCTGATAACACGTGTGTGAACATTTACGTTTGTGTATGTTGGCTTAGGAGTGCGCTTCCTTGAGTCTCCCTGGGAAGGCGGGGGCCACGGCTCTCACAGGAGCAGTGGCGTACCCATGGTGATGAGACTCTATCTCTGGCTCTTTCCTCTGGCTAGTCTGGCTTGCCACGCAAAACCACAGCACCCTAGTAACCGAGACAACAGTCGTCCCCTTCCTTCCGGTCAATCCCGAGTACTCGTCAACACGGAACCAGGCAAGTGGCTAAGTGTGAAGAGTAACCAATTATGATATTTCGAGAATAGCTGATATCTCGGTATTTTAGTTTCCCAGGACAGGTGTTTCAAATTTTTTGATTGTGTCAAATGTTGATAGCCTTTATATGCACACAAAGTTAACAAACTGATAAGAAAAATAGATATGAATATATGCCTGAGCAAGAACATAAAACAATTCACAGAAGAAATATAAATGGCCTTCACATACGAAGAAATGTTTGACCTCATCAGTAATCAAGGAAAGCCACCTAAAGGCATTAAAGTTTCATCAGTCAGATTAATAAAGTGTATGATAAGGAGTACTCCAGACTGTAAGGATCTGGCAAGATAGACTTTCTCATGCTGCAGATGAGAGTTCAGATTGTTGCAGACTTCAGAGAAGCAGTTTGTTAACCTGTTGACCTATTGCAGACTTTAGGAAAATAGTTTGTTAACCAAAATAGTTTGTTAACCTCAAAATTAAGTATCCATCCTTTCACGGGGATTCCTTGTTTGGGAATATGTTATAAAATAAAAATACAAAGATTCATGCACAGCAGTTTTCATTGAAGCACTGTATGTAATAATAGAGCATTAAAAACAGCCTCAGTACCCATCAAGTGGAGAAAAGTTGATTAAATTAGGATGGTATTTTTATTGATTAACGGCTCTAGGTAACGATGGAGGTCCAGCAGTATTCTAGATTATTATTTGTTTAACTTGAAATTTTAAAATTTTCCCTCCAAATTAATTTTTCATTACTAGGTCTATTTCCAAACTGACTTGATATTAGAAAAAAAGCTTTAAGTAAATAAATGTGCATTGTGAGAACTTAAATATTATATAGTTCTCTTATGTAAATGGTTTTAAACCAATTGCAAGGAAATACTATTGTTCGGTTCAGTTGTGGCCATGATTGATGATACCTTTATCGCACTGGAAGGTCTTTGCTTAAGCCTAACAATAGTCCCACTACTTGTATGTGAGTATTTGTCATGTGTTTTTACATTTGGGAGTAATTCCAATTATTTTTTCACCCCCAGGGCAGACAGAAATTAGCTCGATTTAACGCCCATGAGTTTGCCACCCTGGTTATTGACATTCTCAGTGATGCCAAGAGGAGACAGCAAGGCAGTCCTCTCTCTAGTTCAAAAGGTAACTGTCTCAAACCTCTAAATGTTTGCTTCTTTGGCCTCCTAAATTTGACACGTTAGATTTAAAGTTATAAAGTAGTTAGAGCAGTCATCAACAGAATAGCTTAGTTAAAGCCTTTAAGTTTTATTGGTACTATGTTGTGACAAAAGGTTGACCTCTTGAAGCCCTGGTAAATTGTAGTATTTCAGCATTCTTAACTGCTCTTCAAATATATATATATATATATGGTTTCTTTCCTCTTGAGTCACCTATCTTTATTCCTATAAAATTGCATCCTGGAATTAACCCAAAAGTCTGACTTAGATCTTGTTAAAGTACTTAATAAGCCCTCTTTTCTTCCTAATCTACTTTTAAAACATGTTTATTGGGAATAAATAAGCTTTGTTCGCAGTTCTTCTCTGCTCCATTTTCCTAAAAGCTGCCACTACTGTCCTTTACATGTTGTTCCTGTGTTTTCATAATAGTTATTTTGAAGGGATGACAATTTCCTCCTCCCTCCTTCCCCCACAAAACTCTATAGTCCATCTCAAACCAACATGGATGACCAAATTCTAATGAAAAGTGACTTTATCAGGAGTTTTCACCCCAAAGTAGCAGAGACAGCTCAGTCTGAGAAAGTGCATATGGAGGAAAATGTCCCCGGTGCTGAAGAAGGGCACTTTCAGTTTAGTTGCTCAAGGGGACCCTCCTTGGTTGCTTCACCAGAATCTGTTCACGCTTTTGTTGGAGAGAAGTGTCACTGCATTTTGTTGGAGAGGACCGTCACCCTATTTTGTGAGAGGGGACCATCACCCTATTTTGTGAGAGGGGACTGTCCCTCCATCAGCAGCAGCCCCAGCCCATCAGCTATGCTCTCAGGGCTCCTCAGCTGCAAAAATGAGTCCTCTGGATGCAGTTGCAGTCCACCTGCTATTGCTTAGTTATGCAGCTGAGTTGTAGATATTTAAAATTTGCTGCTATGAATTTTAAATGTCCACAGTGAGAAATAACTGGGGGTTAAAATTGTAAAGAGAGCACCTAGTGCCTATTTCCGAGGTGCTCTCTTCAGTCTTGCTCAGCAGCTCAGGGTCCTGTCTCTATGCTTAAGAACATGAGTCTTTCAGCCCCAAAACTGTATCCTCATTTTTTCTAATTATAAAAATAATACAGCTCTGGCTAAGTAGTTCGGTTGGTTCGAACGTTGTCCCCATATGCCAAGGTTATGGGTTTGATTCTGGTCAGGACACATATAAGAATCAACCAATAAATGCATAAGTGGAACAACAAATCAATTTCTATTTCTCTCCCCCCCTTAAATCTCAATACATAAAATTTAAATAAAATAATACGTTTTATTGTAAAACATTTAAACAGAAGAAATAACATGATAAAAATTAAGTTTTCAGTCAACAACACATTCCCCAGTGACAGTAAATGCTTATTAACTGACAATTTGTTCTTGATTTTACTGGTTCAGCCAGAAGTAAACAAGTTCTAAGAAAGCTTATTAAACTTTCTTAGAAGGTTCAATGGTGAAGGTGCAATGATAAGAGTCCTTTCATCATAAATTTGGAGTATCAAAGTTATATACTATTTTGATTTGATGGTTTCACTTCTAAGTGTTAACTGAGGGGAAATAATCACATGTTTTATGTATATGTGTATATATATATGTTTCTGTAACACTGAAAACATTAGAAACAATAATAGAGAAACATTTTAGTCACATATTTGAATAGTGCACAAACTTTCTTTTTCAGAGAATATGTAATAACAGAATAAAGTAACAATTTTTTAAATAAAGGTTCAGTATAATCCCAACTTTGTAAGGAAGAATTTATGTACATATGTATGTACAAATGGCTATACCAAATGTGAATACGAATATATAATCAGCCCTCTTTATTCACAGGTTCTGTGTTTGCAGATTCACCGGTTCACTAACATGTGTTTGTAACCTTAAATCAGTGCTCACGGCACTTCCATGGTAACTTGTAGACATGTGCAACGTGTCCAGAAATTTGAGTCACCAAAAACACATGTTCCCAGCTGAGATCGAATAAGGCCACACTTTGCCTTTTGTCTCAGCTTTCATATTGTAAACAAGTGTCCTTTTCAAGGTCTATTTAGTGTTATATATTTTTTCACATTTTTGTTCTTTTTGTTGGTGATTTCACTGTTTAAAACAGCCCCCAAGTGTAGTGCTGAAGTGCTGTCTAGGGTTCATAAGCACGAGAAGACTGTGACAGGCCTTACAGAGAAAATGCATGTGTTCGATAAGCTTCATTTAGGCATGAGTTCTAGTGCAACTGTTGTTTGGGAGTTCAGTGCTAGTGAATCAGTAATATATATTAAAGGTGTCTTGCCCTGGCTGGCATGGCTCAGTGGATGGAGCACCGGCCTGCAAACCAAAAGGTCACTGGTTAGATTCCCAGTCAGGGCACATGTGTAGGTTGCAGACCAGGTCCCCAGTAGGTGGCGTGTGAGAGGCAACCACATATTGATGTTTCTCTCCTTCCTTCTCCCTTCCTCTCTAAAAATAAGTAAATAAAAGCTTTAAAAATAAAATAAAATAAAGGTGTCTTTAAACACAACACTCATAAAACAAAGTTATGCCAGAGACTTGCAGAAACCTAACCCTGTGTTTCCACTCAGAACAGTGGTTCAGTATTTGATAATTCAGCCTTCACAGCAACTTTATAGGTCGTAACTCCTGCAAATAACGACCGTGCGTGTGTGCTTAGGGCATAGAACAACTGTGTCAGTGGCTGTAAATGATTCATTAGTTTCAAAGTTTCTGTGTCAAATCTTTATTCTTTAATCAGGTGATATGTATACTTTAAATGTTAATTTTAAAAATTAAATTCCTTTTCCATAACCATACTTTATCACCCAGATATTATCCATCAAAATATCCAGAAATGATATTGGAAGTTAGAGGTTAGCTTGAGTTGTGTGAAAGAAATTGGAGAGGCTTGGCTAATTTGTGAACTTTTTTATTCAAAATATGTTAGAGCATATAAAATCATCCCTGCCCCCCTGTAGACCATGCTTGTGTGTGTGTCTGCTGGGTCGTTCTTTTTTTTTTTTTTTTTTCTTTCTCTCACTGGCATCCAGCTGACTAAATATCAGTATGCCTGTTCTTTGAGCACCTAAGCTTCTAGGCTCCACCTTAACAATTTCCTTTTGATCATTTTTTAAAAGATTGTATTTACGGGGAAGGGAAGGAGAAGTAGGGAGAGGAACACTAATGTGTGAGAGAAACATCAGTAGGTTGCCTCTTACACACCCCCAACCAGGACCTGGTCAGGAACTGACAGGCAACCTTGGTTTGCAGGAGGTCGACCACCCGACTAAGCCACACCAGTCAGGGCCCTTTCTGTCTTAACTGGGCATTATCTTATTAATCACAGTTCAGCGTGCATTAGTATAGCTTTATCTCCACAATATGGGGCTATACTCTGTCTCACTGAATGATTGGAAACTTGGGAACCTACTTCCTTCATCTGAGCAGCTCCTTCATAAACCACCTAATTATCTGCCCACATTTAGCAAGAAAGTCAGAGGGATGCTTAAATCTCTCAATGCAGTTTATAGTAGGCTAAAAGCTGTATGTCTGATTTATAACTTGCTCTGTTATCTCTATATTGGTATTAATATAATACTGCTATTTCTGTCCTTTTCTTTCAGTCTTTTAAATGACTAAATCAAAAAATCCTCCCAATAGTTTTTTTGGGGGGAAAAGTTTATTTTAAGCCTGAAGTAAAGTTATTTGCTTCTGTTGATAGACAATGTGGAGCTCATACTAAAAACAATCAATAACCAGCACAGTATTGAGAGTCAAGATAATGACCAGCCAGACTATGACAGCGTGGCGTCAGATGAAGACCCGGATCTGGAAGCCACTGCAAGCAAAGCACACAGGCAGAAGGTGAGGTGGCGCACAGAAAGGGAGACTGTTTCTTGCAGAAATATTTTCTCCTGTGGAACCGCTGGCCTTGTAAATCTCTTGAGAGCTGGCCCTGTGAAAGTGCTGTGGAGTTAAGTTCGGGTTACTAGCGAGATTGGGCCAGGCAGAGGTCAAGCGAGGCAAATAGTTTTAAAAGAGGGGGTCCTTGGTCTCTGAGTCAGTTGCTGAATCACATAGCCCTGCTGCAGTTGTGACTTTATAAAACTTGTGAGGAGGGACTGGTGTTTCATTTTTCAACAAATATTTACCAAGTGACTTCTCTGAATAATGTGCTCCTGAATGAGGTCTGATCTAGTTTATTTCTTGGGAGGTTGTCACTGCCTAAGAGCCGAGATAGCTGCATTCAAAGGCACACGATGATACATGTCATAAGCAGCATAAAAGGGGGCAGGTGGGGAAAGGAGACACACTTGATGCTGAAAAGCAGTATCAGGGGAGCCTTTGTAAATGGAATGGCTCTTAACGCGTCTTAAAGGATGCATGGGTTTGGGCATGTGGAAAGGAAGGGAAAGGTGGTCTAGGAAGAGAGAGTGGAAAGGGGCATCTCGGGGGAAATGGTGATGTGTAGAGGCAGTCCAAAAGGAGCAGGCCTGAAAGCTGCAGCAGAGGGTGGAGGTCACACCATGGAGGAACATTACACCAGACTGAAGAGCAGGGATCTTGGCGGGCAGTGCGGAACCCAGGAAGCTCTTAGGTAGGACAGGAGGCAATGGCTAGCCATTTGGGATCCTCTGTTTTGGGAGGAGTGTTCTGGAGGGTCAGAGAGTAGAGGAAAGGAACCCAATTAGGGTATTCCTGCAGAGCTGGCCAGGCCACTTCAACACTGGGAGGGTCCAGATAGGAGAGAGGTCACTGTGGTAGATTGTGAGTCCAGAGAATGGGTAGCAGGGATCTGGCTGGTCCACCCTCTGCTGAATCCCCAGGACCTTGACCCAGACCTGCCCCACAGAGGGGCTCAGCAAACATTTGAGAATGAATGAACAGGAAGATAGAAAAGATAGGCCCTAACAATTAGTTGGATGTTTGAAGATGGGAGGCTAGACTTAGAAAAGATGTGTTGGGAATTTCCAGCTCACAGGACAGTGAGAATGGTGGTGCCATTGGCAGATGTAGGGAATGTGGAGAGGACAGCAAGGGTCACTTGTGTGAAACAGCCCTGCCTAGTTTTCCCAGCAGTACCAGGTTCACTCGGTGAAAGCAAAAGTGATGACAGGGTCCTCTGTGGACTGATGGCCTCCCACGCCTCTCTACCTTGCACACTCACTCCCTCTAGCTGAGCTCTGCCAGCAGCTGGAACGATCTTCCTCCAGACAGCCATTAGACTAATATCCTCACCTCCCGTGGGCTGTTGTTCACATCGCACCTACCGAAGGCTTACCCCAGACTGTCTAATTAAAATGCACTCACCGCCAGCTCTACTTCGGCTCCCCTGCCCCTTATCCTTCTCCATTTTATTTACTTTCCACCACACGTACCACCTGTCATACTACATAGTTACTTATTTTTGTCTCCCTCACTCTGTTGGATATAAATGTCGTGAAAATAGGAATCATTGATTTTATTTTCTTATATATCCCAAGTCCCTAGAACACTGCCTGATGCTCAATTAAAATCTATTGGAATGAATGAATTAATGAAAGAATGAATAAAAAAGAAAAATGAATAAGCAAGGAAAGGCAGACAAGACAGGTGCACTTAGAGAGTCATTGTCAGAGTAGATTTATAGCCCCACTGCCAATTCTGTTAGAAAATGCCGACTTCAAATTTTTTCAAGTATTATAGTAACCCACCGTTATGTTTTATTTTTGCATTATCCTCAGAAGCCTTAATTTGGTTTGATTAACTTTGCAGTCCAGCTGGCATGGTCAGAATTTGAAATTCTTTAGCTTTTAGTCTTGAATGTTATCTTCTCAGATTGTGAACATTTTCCCCAATTTATTTTTAGAGCCTAGATTCAGATTTGTCAGATGGACCAGTCACTGTGCAGGAGTTTATGGAGGTCAAAAACGCTCTAGTGGCTTCTGAGGCCAAGATACAGCAGCTAATGAAGGTGAATAACAACTTGAGTGACGAGCTGAGAATTATGCAGAAAAAGGTAACATGCTAACAAATGCCAGGATGACTGACGCTTTAACCCCGTAGAAAAAGGAAGAGTCCCAGGCACAATGCTTATGGTCAGAGGGAAGAAAAACAGTTACTATAATAGACCTAAGAATCTTTGGGCCAAGCTGTCTTTTTGGGAGCAGTGTGTATTTGGATATTTCAGATTAAGTAGTTTTGATAAGAAATAAATCCAGAGTAAGCCTCCCAGTAGAAGAACCATACAACCTATTAAGTGTTTGTATCAGTTGTAGTAACCCTTGCACTATTCTGTGCTTGCTGGGATCCTGGATGCCACTCCATGGATGCAGTTCTTCCTATTGCTTGTTGTACTGGAAAGACAGAGCAGATAAAAGCCCTAGACAGGTAAATGTGTTTATCAGCACTCCACATCATACCCCACCCCACGCCATGCAAGGGGTGCTGTCCCTGTTCATCCTTATTCTAAGTTGTTGCTCACCCCTGCCCTGGCAGCCCTGTTCCGCATCCCCACTTTTCCACTGGTACTTAACCACTAATTTATGGGGTCTTCAGAGTCTGGAGCAGGGCCTTCCCCAGAGCAGGCTCTCAATGAATATAAGCATTTTATTTGCACTAGTGAGAACTGTACACTAATAAGAAACAACCCCATTTGCTCAGCATTTTCTCATTCATTGCCTTTTAAGAGAGTAAGAGATACATAGTTAATGATAGCAAGTAATTTGCTTAAGGTGGGAATTATATATGTAATTTTTTACGAGGGTTCTAAGAAAAGGAAGTTTAAAAATTCTAAATTCTGCCCAAAACTTTGTGGGTACTGCTCCCATCATTTAGCTCCCTACAACATGAAATTTTGTACACTTCCCTTAAACAGAAACAAAATAAAGTCATTTCAAGAGCAATGCTTCAGAATCATTATCAGAAACAGGAAATGACGCGCTCCATTTGCAGCTGGGCCCTTTACAGCGATGCTTTCTGAAGGAAGGCCGAGGAACTAATACGAGGCCTGTCAGGGCAGTGCCCTGCAGTGCCCCTGCCTGGGCTCGGTCTGGGAGTTTCTCAGTATTGAGTTCTAGATCATTTTTGAGACCTATTGAGATAAATGACTCTACTACCTAGAACAGAAGGGGGCAGGAGATCGGGCAGATTTTGAACACACACGTCATCTGTGTTGTGCTGGCCCTGCCTAGGGCTGGTGTGCCACTGAGAATGGCGCAGACCGAGAGCCATGTTATGCAGGGCTCGCACTTCATTTGTCTTTTCTCACCTATCTTTTGTTCAGTGAATTATAGTTTGACCTATTACTTGAACTGATAATTTTGTTGAGATGCCTTTTTCTGAAACATGCTGACTTTGCCACTGTAAATCAACCTGCTAAGCATCAATTTTTTTAATTCTCTAATGTGTTTTTTAGTATTTGTAGAAATTGCCAGAGATAACCCACCTCTGAAAACAAGTGTCTTGAGCTTCTTTAGGAAATGCAGAATGAAATTATTTGCTATTGCTCATGATTATTTTCTCAATTCTTAGAAAATGCTTTTGATTTCTGAAAATACTGAATTATCTGTAACTTTTCATTTCCTGTTACACTCCTTCCAAACAAAAAAAGCGTGGCCTGGTTCTTAAGATAAGCATCATTCAAATTTTTCTGGGGACATCTCTCTAAATACAGAATACTAAAATTCTTAAAAATTGAGACCAGGAACTTGTGCTCATCAAAAAACTTGCAAGCAAAATCCAGACTAGATGTTTCAGAGACACACAAAATATTAAGATAAAGTGTCAGATTTCAAGGCCTTGTCTAAACAACTCTAAGAGAAGGTTTCTACGTCGATGTGTGACCAGACCACCCAGTCCTGAATTGACAGGCCTGTATCAGTTATGCTCCTCAATCTTTGTACCTTGACCATTTCACTTCAGGATATAGGCTCCCTAGTACAATCTGACTGGCACCTTAAGCCTGTCTGTATCCTGGAGTGTAGGAATTTGCAGTGGCTGCTTGTCACTTTGCAGCTGCTCCTCCTTTGGAAGGGGAGTTGCGATAAGAGTTATACCCCGAAAGCCTTCCTGGTGCAGAAGCAATCTGTCATTCCTTAGTGGATCACTCTTCGGGAAAGCCGAGAATGAGGATATTTCTCTGGCAGAGGCAGTAAGTCAAGCTTTCACAAAAATTTGGCACTATTAACATAAAGTATGTGGAATATGTTTATTCAGCAAAGATGTATTGATTTTATTTCAAAGTTAGGTAAAGTCTTTTTTTATATATATATTTATAGTTGACAAAGTAGCGTGATTTGTATCTGATCTTTCACATTTTAACAGTTGCTTGGAAAAGATGCTAATTAATGAAGAGGAGCAGCCACTATTGGTGTATTTTTCACAGATCGGTGCTTTATAAATAAAAATTGAAAGTAACTCCTAACACTGAATGGGTTTGCTGTTGAAAAAGTAACGATCTCCTGGCGCATATAAGTTTGGTGCAGACCTAAACCTTGGCCTTGGTGGGGTTTTGGTCAGATTTTACAGTCTCTGTCAAAGACTAGACAGCTGAACTCACACCACACCCAGCTTGTAAAATGTCACGGAAGATGAAGGAATGCCAGAGGGGAAGGACACTCTGCAAAATGGACTCAGTTAATTGCGTTTAAAATGCCAGACGCCAAAGAGTAACACGATTCCTTGCTGATCCCTAAACTAATTCATCAGACACCGTGAAGCAGCCTGCATGCGAGGAATGGAAAGAGCATTCAGGGTCTCCAAGTGACAGCCTCTAACTAAAATGGGGTGGTGCCAGGCAGATTAGAGTGTTTAAAGCTGACACCACCATGGTTGCAATTTTGGGTGGCAAAGCCAAAGGAGAGAGAGGCCACATATTTTGGCCGTGACTGGAAGCTGACCAATCACCAGAGGGAAGCGAGCCTGCTGCATGGAGCATTCGGATGAAGATTTTAACATAGTTCAATAGGTCTTCAGTTTTCTTTGTAATATGTTAATATAGCAAACATACCATGATTCAGTTCCCTCTATTTTTTAAAAAGTGCTATATTGTTTGGAACATCAAGGGTATTATGTAATAAAAACTTGTTGATCATAATTTTTCTTGTTGGCGTTTTGGGAAGCAGTAGTTGATCTGATTTTTCATAAGCTGAACTTCACTGTCTTTCTTGCTTTGCACAGCAACTCCAGTAAATTTTGTGCTGCTTCCATTGTGTCTGCTGGCATTTTTGGCATTTGCAAATTGCGTAGGGCTCATTTGAAAAGCAAGTTACCTTAGTGGTGTCTTAATGATCTCACGCTCTTGCTAGAAACAGCTTTAGGATAATCCAGAGTTCAGCTTGCCTGCATACATTTCCTAGGCCCACCATGACCAAATTTTAAGTGGTTAGATGTTTCATTTTTATAGAGACCAAACCGCAACTTTTCCACATTCAGAAATTAAGCTGTTTAATATGCCTCATTGGTGAAGTGAGTTGATTGCATTTCATTCATTCTAAAAGAGAGAGTTCTCGTTTATAGTTGACTTTTACTTTCAACTCAGCTAGTTGTTACTGTTCTTGTTGTTTAAAGCTGGTAGTTCTGTGCATTTATTTGGTGTTTGCTCTTTCTGCTTGCTATTGAAAAACACAGTCCCACTGCCAAACATTTCTTTCAGCTTCAAACACTCCAGAGTGAAAATTCGAACCTCAGGAAACAGGCTACAACCAATATATATCAGGTGCAAACTGGTTCTGAGTACACAGACACTTCCAACCACTCTTCCTTAAAGCGACGTCCGTCTGCCCGGGGCAGTAGGCCCATGTCCATGTATGAGACGGGATCAGGTCAGAAACCATATCTCCCAATGGGAGAAGTGAACCACCCGGAAGAGAACAGGACGAGACTCCAGCCTTTCCCCACACACGTAAGTAACACCACTGGCGCTTCCGCTATTCACTCTCTGTCCCACCTGACTCCTGCATTGCGTCTTCTGAACCTGCAGATGCCCACACCTTGCTGTGTCAAATTGGGCAGTGAGAGTTGTCATTGTGTATTAATGTCTCTACAGATGATTATGGGAGCACCACAAGCACACAGGGCCATTAGCTAAATTTTTCCAACAAGGCTGGGGTTTCTGGTTCTTGTTCAGCTCCCCTTCCCATTTTCTCCCTAGTATCCATAATGTATTCCCCAGCCAGCCAGTATTGGGATTTTTTTAAAAGATTTTATTTATTTATTTTTAGAGAGAGAGGAAAGGAGGGAGAAAGGGAGAGAAACACCAATGTGTGATTGCCTCTCACACACCCCCCCCACTGGGGACCTGGCCCACCTCACCCCAGGCATGTGTCCTGACTGGGAATCGAACCAGTGACTCTTTGATTTGCAGGCTGGCACTCAAGCCACTGAGCCACACCAGCCAGGACTGGAATTTTTTTTTATAACAAACTTGCTTCCCCACTTCCAAAAACAAAAACAAATTGTAAAGGTCACCGGCATAAGTGCCATCGCCTTTAGGTATGTGCCACTTTATAAACTGGAGCCCTTAGAATTCAAGGTACCTTCTCTGCTGCTCCCACTTGAGCATGTGGCCTTTGTGGTCTGGACACACGGGGTAGTAGAGAGGCCTCTGGGCCTCCCCAGCTTCTGCATGTGTGGCCAGCGTGCCTGCTTAGCTTCTGCTTCCCCCTCCTCCCCTCGGTGGAGAAAGCAGGGCTTTGCAATTTCACAAGAATGAGGTTTAAAAACTCTACATTGATTTTCCAAGTTTTGTATTCCAAACATTGAAGATCGTGTTCTGTAACAGGTGACTAATATCTTATGTTACAATGGGATAAGTATTGTGAGGTTTTCACACAATGTATTTCTTTCAGATTGATTTATTTAAAAAATCTGTTTTGATAAAATGTTACATTTTGAACTGATGTTATGTTTTTGAGAGTAATAGTAATGTTTATCTTTTTTAAATATTACAGTTATTTTTCAGTCAGATTTTATAGGAGTTTCCAAAAGATTCCCAGAGTAAATCCAAAGTAAAGGATATGTATGACCTAATAAATTAAACCATAGTTTAATTTTGTCCAGCTTTAGTGTGGTAAAATTAGTGTTGTTATATTGTAATTGGGAGTCTATTACTTCAACTTTTTAAGTTGTTTGGGCTAAACATTCTAAAACAATTGATCTGATGCATTTGGTACAGTGGGAATGTCATTAAACTAAGTTAAGAATCTTATTTTTGTATTACTGAAAACAAAATTTAGGAAAAGCAACCTTTGTTAGTTTTCATAGTGTGCTTTTTTATTTTAGAAGCATTTAGAATATAAGAATGTCATAATATTGCAAAGTTAATTTTATGTCTATTAAAAATAGATTGTGAACATATACCAACTTTTAATCATTCATAGTTTCTCATTTCATATTATCTGTCCTGATTAAAAAACAAGTATTTGTTTACAGTTATTTATTTTTTTTTAAACTATCAGCAAATTTGACAAATTATGCTAGGTATTATCTTTGCCCTTATAGAAAAAATAGCTTTATAAATGTTGAATAATTTCCGGGAAGCATTTCACTAAAGGATTAAACATCAATGGTCATCTGTGTTGGCGAGGCTAGCATGACAGCCAGCCGCCTGTAGACAAATTTCAGCACCAATCTCACACAGTGAGTAGCTTTTCAGGACTCTCTTACTAAGCAACCTGTGCTGAAGCCAGGGTAGGTGGTAGGGATTTTGTTGTTTGTATTTTCCCGAGTGTGTTTCTTTTTCCCCTTTCAGATTGGGAGGAGTGCGCTTGTGACCTCCTCTTCGTCTCTGCCTTCCTTCCCCTCCACACTTTCCTGGTCCAGGGACGAAAGCACCCGAAGGGTTAAGTACACTCTGAATGGTCTGCTCTCTGGAGGAGGGGCCGTGCTTCTGGGCGCTTTGTGTTTCTGGCCCTCCTGTCCCTCCTGTCCCTCCTGTCCCTCCTGTCCCTCCTGTCCCTAGCTAACTGCCCTCTGCCCTGCATGAGGCAGCGCTTCCCTCTAGGTGTGTCACGAGCACAGCAGTGTGCATGGGCACGCACGCATGCACGTCTATAGGAAGCGGCCTCCCTTTTGTCTAACTCCACAATACTCTGTTTTGTGCACTATTTAACAAAATCCACAATCTACCCTGTAATATTTATTCTGAGTGTACTGTCATTTTAAACAATCAGAAAAACAGCTGGCTGCTGGTTAAAGTTAAATATTATACTAGGGTAAACTCAGATTTGTTCAGAGCTTCAGTTTTCAGATCAAAGCTAGTATATTTGGATTAACTGAAACACTAAATCATGCTTTATTGTTTTAACTTCAGCGTATTTCATGTCGGCACTCTACTTGACAAACCAGGGTTTTGCTGTCGCTGTGTCTCACGTAAGCTTTGCAGCACATAGCAGAACTGGAGGTGTTGGCGGCTGCTAGTATGAAGCTGTTCTCTTTATCAGTTGGTCAAGTCCGTCTTTCTGTTGTATAACTTATTTCCCAGTAACAGTACATGATTTAGGCAAGCTCCTTTTAGGAGAGCCAGGCAGCAAGTATTTATTAAGCACCTCCTCCATATTCAGCCTTTTGGTAAGTCATCGAAAGGGCCCTAGGGACTTAGGTGACATCCCTGCTCCCAAAGGCACTGTCAATTTAAAAAATACTTTCATGCATGAAGAGGACATAATGGCAAGCTGGGAGAGATGTGGACAGAGCACAAGCTTTGAAGATCTGCAGTCAGGTCCCTTACTCACTCTTCTGTTTTTTAACAGAAGGGGAGTGTAACAGGTGAGAAGAGGGGAGGAGGCTGTGGGTGCGGGACCACCTTTGTAGACATGGTGGGATGTGCAATGGGCCTTTGTCCATTTCCTGCACATCAGGAGGACTGCCAGAGCCATATGGCCCATCAAGGCCCTTTGGGCATTCTTTTCTGCAGTTTTGAAGTAGTGTATTAAAAATAATTCTTGGTATGTGTTATATTTCAAGTCTTCTGAGAAGTTCTTAAATGGAACTGCATTTGTTTTTACTATGGTATTTCAGTTAGGCTAAGGGACAGTTAATAGAAATGAAACATTTCATTTGAAATTTTAATGAGTCAAGTAAACTTGTCCACTGTGAATTTTTTTAAAAAACCCAAGATTTATTTTGGTGGTTTTGGGAATCATGGCAAGGACTGCTTGCTGAGATGGAGTTTTCTACAAAATTAACAAGTCATTTAACATGATAATTCTGAGTATTCCTGAAAGCTTCAACATGAGTTTAGGTTTTTATGGCATGTCTGTATTTAAAAAAAAATGGCAAATCTGCTAAACAAACTGAACCAGCACCAGCTTGCTATATGGTAACTTTTCTATTAACAGCTTTGAGAGAGCAGCACTTCTCACTAATGGATCTTACCTCTGCATGTTTACAGTGATTTTCACAAAATTAAATGCTGGCTAATTTGAAATCCTGTACGTATGTTTTTGTTGACGACAATGAAGGACTTAATTTGTGAGTACATGATTTCCTGGATAGTGACTGCCGTACCTTGCTTTCAGTGTTTGAGAAGCATGCCCTGAATAACTCCTATACTGTTCTAAAATGTTTAAATGAAACAGTACTTTTGATCAATATGGGGGTAGTGCATTTGATTTGTAAATGCCAAGGTTACATCAAGGAATACAAAAAGATTCATCATAAAAATGTGGGATTTTCTGGGCTGAATTCTCTTTTCTAGATTTTTCCACTGGAGCACTTCTGGGTAAATTTTCCAGAATAATTATTTAAATGAAAACTTTTTACATTACATTTACATGGATGCATGTGTGTGCACACTCAGCCATATGTGTGTGTATATAAAAACTAAAGGGAAAGAAATTTAAAGATTGGTCAGGCATTCCCTGTGAAAGGAAAGATGGGCTTTTGTTTTTGAGATTAGCTCCTGAAGAGCCTGACTTCACTGTTCCCCGCACCAGACGCAGTGCCTACCTTTGGTCTTCCATCTAAACTTCACGTAGCCAGTAGCTCACTGATTCATAAAGCCAGGTCGAAATAAGGCAACAAGTGAAGCAGAACTGCTTGCCTGTAGAAGATATAAACAGAGGGATCTTAGAAGTTACAGTCAGTTTTACAGAACTGAAACTCTCCATATGGCTCTAAGCTAACACTTATAATCATTTGCCAGATGAAGTTGAGTGGGTAAAGGACAAATTTGAGGAGCCCAGCACAAGTGTCTAGTGGCTAGGACCGAACAAAGCATTTGGGGGGAATGTGAAAGATCTCAGCAAACAGAGAAAGACAGCATTTGCTCTAGGAGAGGAAAGAGAGGCCATGGGGATAGTAAGCAAAATGTAATGTGAATAAGGAGTCTTTCCATCTGGGGGCTGACTGCCTTGCCTGTTCTCATAAGGGCCTTCAGAGAGCCAGGCAGCATTACCAGTAAGGAGCAGATAGGTTTTATGTAGACCTTAAAACTGACTTAACTCTAAAGTAGGCGCTCTTTTGGATGAATTATAGGGTCTCCATATGTTTAAACAGTCCCTTAATTTACAGTTGATCCTTGAACAATGTGGTGGTTAGGGGCCCTTTGCAAATGTGATGTCTGACTACCGATTGACCCTTGAACAACATGGGTTTGAACTGTGTGGGTCAATTGAACTGTGCAGCTCAATTTTAAAGAATTGCATGTAAGTGGCCATGGCTGGTGTGACTTAGTTGACTGAGTGCCAACCTGCAAACCAAAGGGTCACCAATTCGATTCCCAGTCAGGGCACATGGCTGGATTGCAAACCAGGTCCCCAGTAGGGGACGTGCAAGAGGCAACCACACACTGATGTTTCTCTTCCTCTCTTTCTCCTTCCCTTCCCCTCTCTCTAAAAATAAATAAAATATAATTTAAAAATTGCATGTAAGTGGACTCATGCAGTTCAAACCTGTATTCTTTTTTTTTTAAAGATTTTATTTATTTATTTTTAGACAGAGGGGAAGAGAGGGAGAGAGAGAGAGAGAAAAACATCAGTGTGTGGTTGCCCCTCCTGTGCCCCCCAGTGGGGACCTGGCCTGCAACCCAGGCATGTGCCCTGACTGGGAATTGAACTGGTGACCTTTTGATTTGCAGACTGGCACCTGGTCCACTGGGCCACACCAGCCAGGGCAGTTTAGGTTTTAAATCAGCTTCTGCTGATTTCTGTTCTAGATAAAGAACTTCTCAAATATTATGGGTAAAATAAATACTAAGGGAAAACATTTTTATTAAACACTTAAGCACTAACATAGTCCCCTTCAAGGGAATGTGGTGCTCTTTAAATTTTGTCACCCCAGAAGGTCCTAAACTCAGTGCTGCCATTTGCTCAAGACACGCTTAGCATTCCTCTTTTAAATCTCAGTTGCATCAAATCTTTATATTTTAAGGGTTAGGTGTTTTTACAAAACTGATCAAAGTAGTTGGAAACCAGGTGCCACAGTGGGTTAATCCATTTTGGTTCAGAAACAACATGTGACAGTGAAATAGCAATATTGGTTTTCTGGTGTTGTGCGTACAAACTATCTCTTGAGGGTCATTCTTAGAGAGCCGTACATGTTCTGAGCAGCGGTGATCCTCAGAGCCCCTGGATGGAACATTGGAGAGATCAGGAGACCTGGATTCTTGGTCCTGTTCTCTGGCCTTGGGTGTATCGTTTTCAAATGGGCCCTTCGTTTTCTCATCTGGGGTTAGACTAGATGATCCGCAGGCAGCTTCTGGCACTGCAGGTCTGTGAGTATACAGGCGCTGGCATGTTTGCTATTTAAACGTGTTCCCGGGATAGTATAGTTAAACTCATTTTCCTTAGAGAACTAAATGTGGATATGTTGCCTTGTGTGTCTGTGTTAGTTTGTACCAAGGATCTGTTTATGGAGTAGGTACCGAGCTAAGAAGAAAATGGTACAAAAAGGGAAAGAAACCATTTCTGGATCCACTGTTCATCTTTTACTGAATTTTCAATAAAGGGTGGGCCCCTGTTCCCAGATGAGTGAGATCTGGGCCATAAAAGCCAAGTGGCCTAATAGGTTATGATTCCTGAGGAAGACTTCCAAGAAGTGTCTCATGCTCCAAACTAATGGGGGACACCTTTTCTCTGTTGTAGGCATCTAGACTGGAGAAGCAGAACAGCACACCTGAAAGTGACTATGACAACACTCCCAATGACACGGACCCAGATGACATGGGGTACATCTGCAGGAAGGATGTACCCGGGGTCGGGCTCTTAAACCAGAGATCTGGCAGGCCGTGGTCAGAAAACGTAGTTCATTACCTGCACCCTCTTTTCTATTTTCAGACCCATAAAGTCTTTTTTTGTTTTTAATTTTTATTTATTGACTTAAGGCAGGGGGGTAGGGAGAGAGAAACATGGATTTGTTGTTTCACTTATTTATGTATTCATTGGTTGACTCTTGTGTGTGCCCTGACTGAGGATCGAACCGAAACCTTGGCGTATCAGGACAGTGCTCTAACCAACTGAGCTACCCGGTCAGGGCAGGGATGACTTTATAATGGCACACCCTCCCCATTCCAGTTATTCCCCCCCTTTTCCTATCTGCACCCTTTCTACAAGAGTCATAATTTACAGCCCCGTGGTAAATGCAGTAGCCTCCATGTGAGCTGGGGC
>PVKM010001116.1:0-84643 GCA_004027735.1 Carollia perspicillata
GAGGAAAACAAGGACCTACAACCTAGATTACTCTATCCAGCAAAACTATCATTTGGAACTGAAGGGCAGATAAAGTGCTTCCCAGGTAAGGTCAAGTTAAAGGAGTTAATCATTCCCAAGCCCTTATTATATGAAATGTTAAAGGGACTTATCTAAGAAAAAGACGATCAAAAGTACGAACAGTAAAATGACAACAAACCCACAATTAAAAACAAGTGAACTAAAAAACAAAACCAACTAAGCAAACAACTATAATGGGAACAGAATCACAGAAACAGAGATCACATTGAGGGTTATCATTGGGGAGGGTGAGGAAGAGAGTGGGGAAAAAAGCACAGGGACTAAGAAGCATAATTAGTAGAGATCTCCCAGCCCATATGGAGGTGTAGATGGAAACACTGTGCCTCCTCGCACAACCAAAATTAAGGACAACAAAGATTTAGAAACAAAAACACAACCAGAACAGACAGAAAATTGAACTGTGCAGAAGTCCAACAACCATTCAATCAGACTGGTAAGAGGAGCAGAGTCCGTGACCGACAAAGAGGGGTTGCAGTAGGTAAAAGCAGTGGCTGGCAGACCTGGGTGTGGGGAGGAAACGAGCAGACCCAGTGAGGTGCACAAGGTGTTTGGCTGACCGCTGTCACACATTCATGTACTGATAAGCCAGGCAAAAACAGGCAGCGAGACAGACTGTATAACCCAGGACCCCAGTGCCAGCAAATAAAGCCTAAAAGCACTGATTGAAAACACTTGTGGGAGCTGAGGTGCTGGGATACACTCCCAGCCTCACAGGAGAGTTTGTTGGAGAGACCCACTGGTCCTAAAATGTACAGAAGCCCACCCACCCAGGAACCAGCGCGAGGACAGCACAATTTCCTTCTGGGAAGTGGCGGAAAGAACTGAAATATGAGTGGAGCAAGCACCATTGTACCTTCTCTGGCCCTACCCCTAAATAGAGCATCACAATCCAGTGACTGGGTTGCCTGCCCTGGTGAACACCTAAGGCTCTGCCCCTTACTACATAACAGCCGCCACCTGACCAAAAAATGATGGCTCAAATGAAAGAACAAATCAAAGCCCCAGAGCCAGTACTTTTAAGTGACCAAGAGATAGCCAACCTATCAAATACACAGTTCAAATCACTGGCGATCAGGATGCTTACAGACTGTTGATTTTGGTCACAAATTAGATTAAAAAAATGAAGGCTAAGCCAAGTGAAATGAAGAAAAATGAACAGGGAACCAATAGTGATGGAAAGAAAAGTGGGACTCAAATTAATGGAGTGGAACAGAAGGAAGAAACAAACAACCAAGCAGAAAAGAATGAAGAAACAAGAATTCTAAAAAATGAGGAGAGGCTGAGAAACCTCCAGGGCATCTTTAAACATTCCAGCATCCGAATTATAGGGGTACCAGAAGGGGAAGATGAAGAGCACCAAGTGGAAAACTTATTTGAACAAATAATAAAGGAGAACTTCCCCAATCAGCAAAGGAAATAGAATTCCAGGAAGCCCAGGAAACTCAGAGTCACAAAGAAGGTGGACCCAAAGTGGAACACACCAAGGCACATCATAATTACATTACCCAAGATTAAGATGAAGGAGAGAATTTTAGAAGCAGCAAGAGATAAGGGGACAATCACCTACAAAGGAGTTCCCATCAGACTGTCAGCTGATTTCTCAAAAGAGACCTTCCAGGCAAGAAGGGGCTGCAAAGAAACATTCCAAGTCATGAAAGGCAAGGACCTACATCCAAGATTGCCCTGTCCAGCAAAGCTTTCCTTTAGAATGGAAGGACAGATAAAGCGCTTCTCAGATAAGGTCAAGTTCAAAGAGTTCCTCATCACCAAGCCCTTATTATATGAAATGTTAAAGGGACTTATCTAAGAAAAAGAAGATAAAAAATATGAACAGTGAAAGGACAGCAAACTCACAGTTGTTAATAACCACACCTTAAAAAAAGCAAATTAAGCAGACAGCTAGAACAGGAGTGAAGCCACAGAAATGGAGATCACATGGAGGGTTAACAACAGGGGAGTGGGAGGAGGACAGGGAGGGAGAAGGTACAGAGAATAAGTAGCATAGACAGTGGGGAGAAAATAGACAGGGGGAGGGCTAGAGTAGTGTGGGAAATGTAGAATCTAAAGAACTTATGGACACATGGACATGACACATGGACATGAACTAAAGGGGGGGAATGTGGGTGGGAGGGGATGTTCAAGGTGGAGGGCAATGAAGGGGGAAAATGGGACAACTGTAATGACATAATCAATAAAACATATTATAAAAAGAAGCATAATTAGTAGGCATAAAATAGGGGGAGATTAAGAATAGTATAGGAAATAGAGAAGCCAAAGAACTTATATGTACAACCCAGGGACATGTACTAAGGAGATGGAATTTTATAGCTTGGGGCATACAAGTTGGAGTGAAATAAAGGGAAGAAAAAAATGGGGACATGTTGGGAACCACTCTATCTGGTTTCAGGAGTTGTAACCACCTTCCGTGGCTAAGGCTGAGTGAGCGACCTCCAGACTGTGAGCCACTGAGGAAACAAAGCTTATCTCCATGGCAAGAATGCTACTTCTGCAGTCTCTAGCCCCCAACACTTGGTCAGTTAGTCAGAGTCTATGGGTAAGACCCCTCAGAGGAGAGGAAACCCAAGCAGACACGATCATGTGGGAGGCCATCAGGAAAGGACTCAGGGGTCTGCAGCAAAGTGAGGGTGAAGGACCCTCAAACCCCCTGGTACTTTGACATGGCCCGAGTCCCCTTCCTGTCTGGGAGAAGCTCTGGGAGAAGTGCTTCCTGGCTCTAATCCACTTGAGCCTGAATCTTGACAGGGAGGGGGTGCAGTCCTCTGCCAGCTAGAGCAGGTTTGGAGTGATTCTCATAAGAAAGAATTGGTAAAATCCTGTGAAGCCTGCTTTGCTAAGAGTGCTTTCATTCATATGACAAGGGTCCATGCAGGAAATGAGTATGTCTCCTAAAGTTTTTTGCAACCCTCTTACCTGACAGACACTGACTCAGATTAAACCCTCAGATTTCTTTGAAATGTTATCTATTGTTTGATCCTTGCTGCCTGACATTGATTGGTGAGCTTTACCTGTAGCCCTGTGTGTTATGAACCTAATAAAAGTCCATTGAGGAAGAGGCTCTGGGCCTTTCTCCCTTGAGATATTAGCTACCTTTCCTCCCCAAGCAGATCATGTCTTGGTAGCATTATGTTTATACGTGGTGTATGGGGGGGAGAGGGGATGGCCCTGCAGACAGAGACCCCCCCCCCAGAGACAACTATAATAGCATAATCAATAAAATATACTAAAAAAAGCAAAATAGAAGCAAAAAGGCAGCAACGTAGGTAGAAATTTTACTCATCCTCTCCAAGGACCAAACTGGAATTACAACAAAAATATATAACAATTATCCTGAATAACCAATTGAAAAATAGCTGAGCAGAAGTCTTCTAACCAACGATAAGGGCAGATATATAAAAAAGGCTGATCCTGCTCCCAAGGGCTGCAAAGATTCCCCTGAGAAGCATTGGGTCTTAACCTCACACTGAGCTCTCCTGGCCAGAGTACCAAAGCTAGGAAGAAACACCCATATAATATGTGGCTATTAAAACCAGTGAATATTCTGTCCACCAGGGAGAGATGTGAGTCTTCTAGAGACCCAGGCACCCTCTTAATCTTCTTTGCAGCCACTCATACTGGCCTCCAGAGGGAGGAGGATGGTGAAGAATGTAGTTGTATGAGAGACTGAGGTTTGTGGCTCTGGAGAGAGAGCTGAAGCAACATCTAGGATCCCTGTGCTAAGATTTTCTCCCACACAGAAGATATGAATTTTCTTGATTAGAGCACTCCCTTCCATACAGCATCAGCCTGAAAGAATGCAACAGCCCCACACTGAGTTTCTCTATAGCCTCACTCTGCAGAGATCACACTGTGCAAAAAAATCAACTGCCTGGGTCAGTGTTGGGTATCAGTGACTGAGTTGTATGGCTCTGGAGCAGGAGTCATTTCTCCCACTCTCCTGTGAGCCTGACCGGTGCATCCCCTCATGGGCAAACCAGTAGCACCACCCTGCAGATTCTTGGTGTCGCTGCCCTGCTGAGCTCAGGGTCTCTGAGCTCCAAGCAGAATCTTAGAAAGACTGAGTTGTATCGCTGTATGACAGGGGTTACTTTCTTTTGTACACAGGAATGGTATAGAATCCATCCCCAATTCACCTGGCCAAAGCTTGATATAGCTACACCTTTTAAACTTTGCTGGCATCACCTGGATAGCTCTCTGTAATCTTACCTAACCACAAAAGTCTGCAGGCAACTGGAAAGTGGCAGCTAGCCTTGGTGTAATCAGTGGCCTTTGTTAAGTGGCCTCAGACTGAACACCAGCATTAAGTGTAAACCTGTGTCAATCTGCTGAACACCACTAGCTACTACCTGATGACTCACTGAGAATGTAGGTCATGAACGTTGAGTACTGCCACGGACTCTTTCAATGATGGAGACTAACAAGCAGCTGGAAGCCAGAGGCAGGTAGAGGAGTAGAGGTGGTTTTCCAGGTGTCTTGGGCCTTTTACTCACCTGTCCCTGAGCTTGGTGCTGGTGGTAGCAGGCCTTGGTGCACAACTTGGTCTTTCCCAAACACACTTAGGCACAGCAGGGATAGCCAAAACCTATGGATTGCTTTGTACTCCAAACATGTTGTCCATGGCTAGTCACAGGGAGCATCTGACATGTACCTGCACCAGAGTCCCTTCCAAGAGACCCCAGAACCAATACACCCAGTGGGTAGTTTCACACATCACAGCAAAATCAAATTAGTTTCACAAGCAGCACATTCAAAGGAAAATCCCCACAGACACCAGACTCTGCTGAGGTGAATACCACTCATGTTTGATCAGCACCTGCATAGCAGCTCACACACTGTGGTTGCAGTCAAGGCTAACTGTCAGATACCTTGAGGGTAGACCTGACACACAAACAGGACAATATCAGTCAACACTCAATTATAATGAGGGCTGACATAACCCACACAAGGGTTATTCAGAGAGTATCCCAGCTCAGAAGAACAAGGAGTTGAATCACTAGGTCCAACAAAACACACACTATATAAGACCATCCTTCAAAAACTGGGAAACTTAACAACTGTAACTAATACACAGAAAAAAAAAAAACAGTCAGCCAAAATGGTGAAACAAACAAAAAAAATTTCAAATGAAAGAATAGGAGAAATCTCCAGAAAGAAAAAAAATGAAATGGAGTCAAATATCTCCCAGGTACAGAGTGAAAAAAATAGTTCATCAAGATGCTCAGAACTTAGAAATTCAACAGCATGAAAAAGGAAATAGAAACCATGAAAAGAACCATTATAAAATAAAGAACACAATTTCTGAAATGAATAATAGATTGGAAGAAATGTACTGTAGGTTAGTTGAAGCAAAGGGTCAAATTACTTATTTGGAAGAAACGGTAGCACAAAACATTAATTGGAGGATCAAAAAGAAAAAATATTTAAAAAATTGAGGAAAGTTTAAGGAACATTTGAGGCAACATGAAGCCCAACAATATCTGCCTCATAGAAGTATCATAAGAAGGAGAGAAAGAGCAAAGGATTGAGAACCTATTTGAAGAAATAATGACTGAAAGCTTCCCTAACCTAGTGAAGTAAAAAGACACATAGGTCGAGGAAGTAAGAAGAATCCCAAACAAAATGAACCCAAAAAACTGACACTAAGACATATAATAATGAAAAGTGCAAAGTTTAAAGACAAAGAGAAAATCTTAAAAGCAGCAAGAGAAAGACAATTACCTACAAGGAGAGTTCCATAAGACTTTCAGCTGATTTCTCAACAATCATTTTAGGACAGAAGTGATTGGCATGAAATATTCAAAATAATGAAAATCAAGGGCCTACAACCAAGACTACTTTACCAGTAAGGCTATTATTTAAAACAGGAGAAATAAAGAGCTTCCCAGACAAGAAAAAGCTAAAGTATATTACCACCAAACCAGCATGACCAGAAATGTTAAAAAGCCTTCAATAAGAAGAAAGAAAGAAAGAGGAACATAGTTATAAAGAATAAAATCGCAATAAGTGCCTACTTATCAATAATGACTTTAAATGTAAATGTCCTAATTGCTCCAATCAAAACACAGGGTAGCTGAATGGATAGGAAAATAAGGCCTATATATATATGCTGTTCACCAGAGACCTACCTCAGAATGAAAAACACAAACATTCAAAAGATAGGAAAGATATATTATGGAAATGTAAGTGAAAAGAGTTGGGGTTGCAATAGTTGTATAAAAATGGACTTAAAAACAAAGGCTAAAAAAGAGATAAAGAAGGACACGACATAATGATAAAAGGATCATTTTAATAAAAGGATATATTCTTTGTAAACATTTATATACCCAATATAGAAGCAACTAAATATACAACACAAATTAAACGTACAAGGAGGGTTCAACAGTAATACAGTGATAGTATGAGATTTTAACCCATCAATGGAGAAATGTTCCAGACAGAAACTTAACAAGAAAACAGTGGTCTTAAATGACAAACCAAATCTGATGGATTTGATTAATTTCTTCACAGAATTTTTGTAACAAAGCAGCAGAATATACATTCTTTTCAAATGCATATGAAACATTTTCTAGCATAGACCACATGTTAGTATATAACACAAGTCTCATAAATTTAAGAAGATAGAAATCATATCAATCATCTTCTCTGATCATAATATTATGAACTAGAATTCAATCACAAAAGAAACCCTAAAAAACACACAAACACACAGAGGCTAAATAACATTTTACTAAGCAATAAATGAGTTCAAATGAGGTAAAGAAAGAAATCAAAAGGTACCTTGAAATAAATGAAAATTGGAGCATAGCAACGCAAAATCTATGGAACACAATGAAAACATTCTTAAAAGGGAACATATAGCATCACAGGCCTGCCTTAAGAAACAAGCAAAACCTCAAACTGTCTCAACTTACATTAAAAAAAAAAACACTTTGAAAAAGGCCCAAAGTGAGTAAAAGAAGGAAATAATAAAGATTGGAACAGAGACTAAGAAAACTATACAAAAGATCAATGACACCAGAAGCTGAACTTCTGAGAAGACAAAAAACACTGACAAACTTTTAACTAGACTCACCAAGAAAAAAAGAGAGAAAACCAAAATAAATGAAATCATAAATAAAAATGACAACTGACACTACAGAAATACAAAGGATTGTAAAAAATATGATGAATAACCATATGCCAATTGGAAAAACTGGACAAAATGGACAAATATCCAGAAACATACAATTTTCTAAATCTAAATCAATAAGAAAGTGAAAATCTGAAGAGAGTGATTACAACAAATGAAATCAAAGAAGAAATTTAAAAAATCCAAGAAACAAAAGTTCTGGTCTGGATGGCTTTAAACAGGTGGATTTTACCAAACCTTCAAAGAACTAATGCCTGTCCTTCTCAAACTATACCCAAATTTCAAGAGCAAGAAAGATTTTTCATGTTTACTGTTTGAGTCCAGTAGTGTCCTAATTCCAAAATCAGATAAAGAGATAACAAAGAAAGAAAATTATAAGGCAATACCCCTAATGAATATGGATGCTAAAACTCTAAACAAAATACTATCAAACTGTATCTAGCAATACATTAGAATAATCATACGACACAATCAAGTGGGATTTATTCTTGGGATGGCAGTTTAGTATAATATCCACAAGTCAATTAATTTGATATACTCTGCAAACGTAATGAAGGGTAAAAATCATATGAACATACAGATGCAGAAAAAATTTTGACAAAATCTTTTCAGCACCCACTTATGATAAAAACTCTCAGCAAAGTGGGAATAGAGAGAACATATATCAGCATGATAAAGGCCATATATGACAAATCCACAGCTAACAATATACTCAATGGGGAAAAACTAAAAGCATATCTGTTAAGATGAGGAACAAGACAAAGATGTCTACTTTTTCCACACATATTCAACATAGTCCTGGAAGTCCTAGCCACAGCAGCCATAGTTCTATGGTTAACCAAATTTCTATGATGTATCTTAGAGTGAGCCTTTTTGCATTCATCTTGTTTGGGACTTTTTGTGCTTCCTTGATTTGCACGTCTATTTTCCTCACCAAATTAGGAAAATTTTCTTTCATTATTTTTCCCAACAGATTTCCAATTACTTGCTCTTTCTCTTCTCCTTCTGGAACCCTTATGATGCAAATGTTGGAATGCTTGAAGTTGTCCCAGAGGCTGCTTATACCATTCTCATTTTTTTATTCTTTTTTCCTCTCATTGTTCTGTGTGGATGTTTTTTGCTTCCTTGTATTCCAAATCATTGATATGATTCTTGGCTTCATCCACTTTACTGTTGTTTCCATGTAAATTGTTCTTTATTTCAATCAGTGTATTCTTCATATCTGACTGGATCCTTTTATGCTATTGAGGTCCTCACTAATTTTCTTGAGCATCCTTACAACCAGTGTTTTGAACTCTGCATTGAACAGATTTCTTATCTCCATTTCTTTACCTCTTTTTCTGGGATTTTATGTTCTTTCATTTGGGCCATGTTTCTTTGTCTCCTCATTTTGGCAGTCTCCCTGTGTTTGTTTCTATGTATTAAGTAGAGCTTCTTTGACTCCATGTCTTGGTAGTGTGGTCTAATGTTGTTGGTGTCCTATAGGGTCCATAGCATAGCCTCCCCTATCACCCAACCTGAGCAGTCTAGGTGCACCCTTCTGTGAGCTGGGTACACCCTCCTCTTGTAGTTGAGCATTTATTGCTGTTGCATGACCAATGGGAGGTATTTACTCAAGCCAGTCAACTGCAAGGATGGGCTATAACCACTGACCACCAACCTCTGTCCTTTGTGGAGGATCAGCTGTGCAGGGACAAAATGGTGGTGCTCTGACATGGTCTGTCACTGTCCTCTGGGTGTGCTGGTCCTGGGGTTTCCTTGGCAGTGAAGGCCAAGGTCAGCCCCACCTGTGTTTTTCCTGGGGCCACCTGCCTGAGCTATAAAGAAACATGAGATGGTTGCTGCTTGTGCTGGGCTTGGAGATTCACAAGCAAAGGAAAGTTGTGAATCTAGGCTGGCTGCTGCTAGTGCTGGACTTGGGACTTACAGAGGCAAGCTGTTTCTTGTTGAGAGAATTTAGGAAGTTGTGTACTATGAGCTAAGATCAGCTATTCACATGGAAAAGCAGCTTGGGTGGGCCCATAAGTTGGGTGGGGTGGAGTCTCTGGGGATCTCCAATGTAGGTCAAACAATGTTAGCTAGATTGATGGAGTCTCAGATATGGCACCAACTTGCCAACTGTATATGTGTGTGGGGGGAGGAGGGGTTAGAAAAGGGACACCTCCTGGTGCTTATAAATTTGCTGCTTCAGTGCTAGAGCTCAGAAGGGGTAAGTCTGAGTAGGTGAGTTTGTGTGGGGGTTGTTTAAGAGTAACGGCTTATGGCTCCAGAAGTGTCTTCCACTGACTCAATCCCTGCTGGTTTTTGCAGCCAGAAGTTGTAGGGACTTCTCTTCCCGTCACTGGAACTCTAGGTTCAGGGGTCTTCTGTGGGTCTGGGACTCCTCACTGCTGAGATATCCCTCCTTAATTTTTAGCCACCACACATGGGTGAGCGATCAGCCTATTCTGTATTTGTAGCTCTCTTACTAATCTAGAGAGATGTAGTTTCTTTAATTCCATTGTTGTCAGACTTCCATTCAACTCAGTTTCTGATGTTTCTAAGTGATAATTTATATAGTTTAGTTGTTATCTTGATGTGGTTATATGAAGAGGCTAGCCCTGTCAGCCTATGCTGCCATCTTGACCCTATCTCTTTCTGTGGAGCCAGTAAGCACAGATGCTAAAGAGAGAACATTTTGTCATGTAAATCAGGGAGTTACATTTAAATTATGGAAGTAGAATAGCATTCTTTTAATACAAAATGGCACAAAAGAAATGTTTGCAATTTTTACAATAGCCAAGATATGGAAGTGTACTAATTGTCCATTAATAGACAAACAAATTAAAGAGCTCTGGTGCACATATACAATGGAACATTACTCAGTCATAAAAAAACACCATTTGCAACAACTTGAATGAACTTAGAAGATATTATGCTAAGCTAAGTAAGTCAGACAGAGAAACACAAGTATCATATGTTTTCACTTAAATGTGGAATCCAGAAAACAAAAATGAACAAATGAAAAAGAAACAAATTCATAGATACAGAGAAGAAATTGATGGCAGCCAGATGGGAGGGGAGTGGGTGGGATGGCTGTAAAGGTGAAAGGGTTTAAGAAAAACCAATAGCCAGTTATAAAATTAATCATAGTAATATAAAGTACAGTGTAAGGAATATGTTCAATAATATTGGAAGAAGTATATTTGGTGTCATATGGGTAGTAAACTTATGGGAGTGATTACTTCATAAGGTATATAACTGTCTAATCACTATGTTGGACTTTGAAAATAATATAATACTGTCAGCTATAATTTAAAATTCATTAAAAAATAAATAAATTATATACATTTATCACTTAGTAAATTTTTAAATTACTCATATAAAAGCTAAAAATAAGTATACATTATATATACTTCCTCAGGTCACATTTTAACTTAACAATAAATCATAAATGTCTTTCTAAATATCACTTCACTTTTTATAAAGAGTTATATAATATTGAGATATGGATATACTATAATGCATTTGATTATTTAATTACTGTTAGGCATACAGGTAATTTACTGTTGTTTTTACTTAAGTGTTTCATTTTAACATATCAGGTAACATTTTCATATATGTATCTTATTATCTACTAATATTTTGATTATAATTATATACATCCCCATAACCACCACCACTACCACTAACACACCAATGTGAAATACAATAAAAAGGGAAAACTTTCTTCAAACTTTATGTCACTCCAGTACAGACCCTTGTCCTCTCCAAAGGACTGTTACTATCAGTTTGGTGTACATAGATATTTATCTGAACAATTACAGTACTAAATATCTAATACAAGATTATTAATGAATATGGCTCAGTATTTCTAAAGGATATACTCTTTACCACTAGAATTTCTAGGTCAAGGATAAGCATATTTTTAATAGTGATAAATGCTGACACATTTATAGGAGACCATTCTGCGTGGCATGGGCCCAGCTCCCACTTGGAGATGCACAGGACCCACGCCCACAGATAAGTTCTCCCACGGATAATCAGGCCTGCACTGTAGCTAGACTGCTATGAAACTTGCTTTTGCTAAAACTCCCTCAACCTGAATTGAGGCAGCAAACATTTACTGCAAAGTAACTTCCTAAAATCCATGCTAAACCTTCCAAGGACAAGTATAACCAGTTGAACCACTTTTCCCTTTTCATTTGTAAATATCCCCCTTCTGTGATGTGATTAGAGGCATCCTCCCCTTTGTTTTCTGTAAAAGGTAACCACCTAAAGTGAACTTGTGCATAGTAAATGAGGACCTTCATGTAATATGCCCAGAAAAACAATAAAAGCCAATCAAGGCAAGGACCAAGGCTTTTGCTCCTCTTGAGAGAGAAGCTGCCAGCCCTTTTTCTCCACAGGATTTGGTAGTCTATGGGAATTTCTTTTGTTTTAGCTACAACACCCTGGACCCCAAGAGCCAGGGTCTGTGACATACATTTTTCTTCCAGAAGAAAAAAAGTACTCCAATTCAATCAGCAAATATTCATGAGATGATCTATTTCTCCCATGCTCCTGCAAACACAAAATAATACCTACTCTTTATGTCTTCCTCTCTCTTTTTGCCAACATTTCTCTGTTTCCCTTCCTGAAAAAAAACCTAAATTTAATATTTTAAATGCACATATTACTCATTTTTATTTCTTTATTAAGGATGAATATTATTGGCTTTCATAAATTGTTCCAAAAACTTCTACTTTGATATAGAAGTTTTTTTCCCACTCTATTTTTAACTTTACTGAAATCTTATTTTTACTAATTTCCTCTTAATTTGTTTAATAATGTCCTTAATCAAAATTATAGCATGTTTTTATATTTATTCTACAATCGATTTTATAATTATGTCTTTAATTGATCCAGATAAGAAAGCATAACTAAGTGCTTATCTATTCTAAAGGTCCATGGATTAAATTTTATAATAAAAAGGAATAGAATGACTGAATGGATTTAAAAACATAAGAAGCAACCATACGCTGCCTACAAGAGACTCACATCAGCTTAAGGATACATATGCACTCAAAATAAAAGGATGGCAAAAGATATTCTATGTAAGTAGAAACCAAAAGAGAGCAGGAATATCTATACTTTATCAGATTAAAATAGACTTTAAATAAAAATGCTGACAAGAGATAAAAATAGTAATTATGTTATAGAAGAAACTCCCAGAAACTCAGTTCTTCATGCTGACACAGTAAATAATTGTAGACCAGCAAGCCTATTAGTGCACAAGCAAATTATTAGTGCTAAATTATAATGGGAGAGCAAAAGCAAAGGTGGCAAAAGCAGGGTGGCAAGAGGCCTTGTGACCAGCACCCAGGTAGCCAGATACCCAGTAGTCAGAGGCCCTCACCTGGCCAGAGGCTCCCACCTGGCCAGAGGCTCCCACCTGGCCAGAGGCCAGGTGGCCATGGTCCTCCCTACTATATGGAAAGAAAGGGCCAGGAGAGCCAAGAGGCCAATAGAGCAAGTTGTTTGTTCTAAGGACTTATATAGTTGGTAGGATGGGGGTAAAGAAGTTACATATTGATTGATGGGCAAAAGTGGTACCAGCTTTCCCCTGGGGAAATGTGACTACCCAAACATAGGTAAGTGTTGGGGAGGGGGTCCATTAGCCTGAATCCATATCTTGCTACAGACTCTATTTGTTCATTTTGTATGTGTCAGAAGGCAGACAGTTAACCAAAGTTGTTGTATGGGCTTTTTCTCTGGGAACTGTAGACCCGCTCTTTCCCCCCTTCCAGGCCTTGGGATAAATATTCAGGCTCAAGGTTTTCCTTTTCCCAGCTGGTGGAGATGATACACACAGATTTTTAAGATCTAACCCCCACCTCCTACACTATCGTAGTTTCGCTTGTTGTGTGGAATGCCTGGAAGATTTATCGAACCAGGGTTAGAAATACTGGGTCAACAGGTGAGACATGTTTTTCTTTGCTTTCATCCTCCTATATTAAGTTCCTTGTCAGATTACAATGGTGAGTGTCCTGCCCTTATTTCCCTTCTGGCCACTCATTCTACCATAACAATTATATAATAATAAAGGGGACATTTCATCAAAAAACTATAACAGCCCTGGCTGGCATAGCTCAGTGGATTGAGCACGGGCCTGCAAACCAAAGGATCATGGTTCGATTCCCAGTCAGGGCACATGCCTGGGTGGCAGGCCAGTTTCCAGCGGGGGATGCACGAGAGGCAACCATACATTGATATGTCTCTCCCTCTCTCCTTCCCTTCCCCTATAAAGATAAATAAATAAAAATCTTTAAAAAAAAAGAAACTATAACAATGGTGAAGAAATACTTCTGAAAAAATGGGCTAATCAAATATGAAATCAGAGAATATATCAAAACAAACAAAAACGGGAACAACCTACCAAAATTGATGGGATGCGGCAAAAGCCATGTTAAGAAGAAAGTTTAGAAGATAAATGCCATGTTAATAAAAAAGAAAGATCTAAAATAAACAACCTAAATTTACACCACAAGAAACTAGAAAACTAAGAACAAAGAAGGCCCAAGGTCAGAGAGAAAGAGGAGATAAAAACCAGGGCATAAATAAATGAAACAGAAACCAGATAAACAATAAAAAGTCATCAAAATTAAAAGCTGTTTCAAAAAATTATAAACAAAATTGACAAATGTTTACCTAGACTAAGAAGAAAAGAGAGAAGACATAAATAAATAAAATCAGAGATGAAAGAGGAAAACGTACAACTGATGCCACAGAAATATAAAGGATCTTAAGAGTTAACAAGAATTATACACAAAAAAATTGGAAAACCCAGAAGAAATGAATAAATACCTAGAAACATGCAACTTATTATATCATGAAAAATTGAAAAACTGGACAGTCCAATAACAAGTAAGGAGATTAAATCAGTAATTAAAAAACTTTCAAGAAAGAAAAGTCCAGGACCAGATGGTTTTACAGATGAATTCTATCAAACATTTAAAGAAGAAATAATATCAATTTTTCTCAAACTCTTCTAGAAAAAAATAAATAAATAGAGAGAACACTTACGAATATATTTTAGGAAACATTATGCTGATTCCTAAGCCACATAAAGATACTAAAGGCAAAGAGAACTTCAGACCCATATCTCTGATAAACATAGATGAAAAATTATCAACAAAGTATTAGCAAAAATGAATTCAACAGCACATTAAAAGAATTAGTCACTATGACCAAGTGGGATTTATCCAAAGTATATAAAATTATTTTGACATACATAAAACCAGATAATCATATTAATAAAATAAAAGATAAAAGTCATGATCATCTCAATTGGATTCAGAAAAAGCATTTGGCAAAATACAATATCTGCTCATGATAAAAACTCTCAACGCATTTTATGTAGAAGGAACTTGCCTCAACATAAGAAATGTCATCAAATGACAAATAGAAAACCAACATCATACTCTAGAGTGAAGGTTTGAAACCTTTTTCCTATGATCAGGAACAAGACAAGGGTGTCCACTCTCCCCACTCCTATTTAAAAAAAGTATTAGAAGTCCTAGTCAACCAATCAAATAAAAAGAAATACAAGACATTCAAATTGGAAAGGAAAATAATGAAACTGTCTTTGCAAATTATATGATCTTATATAGAGAAAATAGTAAAGACTATATCTTGTTCCCAGATATAACTAAGCAAATAGAAATTACTTGTGTTTCTGTATACTAACAATAAAATACCTGGAAAATAGAGAAAACAACTCCATTCTCAATAGCATCAAAAACAATAAAATAGAAGTAAATTTAACCAAGTCGTTGAAAGATCTGAATGCTGAAGACTACCAGACTTTAATCAAATAAATTTACAAAGACACAAATAAATAGAAACATATCTCATATTCATAGTTTGGAGGAATTGATATTCATAAAATGTCCATATTATTTAAAGCCATCTATAGATTAATAAAATCCCTATCAGAGTTCCAGTGGCATTTTTTACAAAAATAGGAAACAAACCCAATAATTTGTATGGAAGCAGAAGAGGATAACCAAATCAATTTAAATAAGGAAAAGAAAAAAAACTAAAGCATCACATTTTCTGTGATTTCAAATGATACTACAAAGTTATGGTAATCAAAACATAGTAAATAGCATAAAAACAGACATGTAGACAAACTGAACAGAATGAGAGTACAAAAATAAACCCTCACGCGATATGTTGACCTACTATTTGACAAGAGAGCCAGGAGTACTCAATAGGGAAAGTATTCTCTTTAGTATATGTTGTTGGAAAACCTTAATAATCACACTCAGAAGAATGAAATTGGACCTGTGTCTTACACCATTCACAAAAATTAACTTGAAATGGATGAAAAACTTAAACATAAGGCCTAAAATTGTAAAAATCCTAGAGGAAAACTTAGGGGGAAATCTCCCAGACGTTGGTCTTGACAATAACTTTTCAGATATAATACCAAAAACCAAGCACAAATATTTATAAGTGGGACTACATTAAACTAAAAACTATATACACAGCAAAGAAAATAATAAATGAAATGAAAAAAGCAACCTAAAGAATGGGGGGAAACATTTGCAAATCATACATCTGTTAGGAGGTTAATATCCAAAATATATAAAGAACTCATGCAATTTAATAGCAGAAACACCTTTCTGCAATTAAAGAAATAATAACAGCAAACAGGTGCATGAAAAGGTTCTGGATGGACATGACTAATCACCAGAAAAATGCTAATCAAAACCACAATGAGGTATCAACTCACACCTGTTATAATAGCCATCATCATAAAGACAAGAGATGTCAAGTGGTGATGGGATACATGCACAGACAAACAGACTCCAAAAGAAGGTTTTAGATTTTCCAATCTTTTTTTTCAGACATAGTTTAATATAAATGAAGGTCTTGGAGGATCACAAAGGTAGATTGAAATCTAACACCAAGGGAAAAGCATTCTGTAGGCATAGGTAAGGAGTGTCTACATATCTTTAATTATCTCTTTTATATCCTTTTATGGAAAGCCAATGATCATCAAGAGGAGAAGTTGGTATTATTCAGAAATGGGTAGTTCAAAAGAAAGCCTAAGCCAGTTTTCTTTCTTCTGTTCCTCTTAGCTCTGCGAATTGACTCCAACCTTGCTTGAATTCAGAGACAAAACATTGGCTCTCTGCCAATTCTTTTATTTATGTACCCTGGACAAAGGTCTTCAAAATGAAACAGTGAGGTATTTTATAGATACTAGGTGAGCTCTGCATGTGTCAGCTTAAGAATATTATTCTAGCATCTTTAAAATCACCACAGATGGTCCTTTCAGAAACAGATCAATCTGAAGTAAAAAACAAAAACAAAAACAAAAAAACTAAATATGCTTACAAGAATCAGATATAAATCCAGATAATTAGAAATTAATTTTTAAGTGTTCTGGAGAACAGGTCCTTGCAGAACATTATATAATAAAATCATTTAATCCTTAGAGGAAAATTTAATTGAAGAGTAGAGTTTTAGGTGACATTATGTTTCTATGTTTGTCTGCTCTCATGTGGCAAAAGGAACAAACTCCAGGATTTTGACGGGCAAAAATTACATTATTGAAAGGAACTAAAAATATTTTTCCTTTATTTCAGTTATTATAGTGGTTTCCCATCCCTGTAAACTTGCAAAAAGTCATTGAATAGTACAGCAAATTTTATATAGTATAAATTACAGTTCAATAAAGCACATAGGAAAATCACTATTTTTTGTATTTTATAACATGTAATGCCAGAATTACATATACATCTGGAAAAGTTTTCAACATCTCAGTATTGAAATGCATAAAAGGAAAAGTCTAAAAATGTTTTAGTAGAACAGTGTATTTGAAACTCTATGTTCATGAATAAACTTGGGTTTGATTCTAGAACTTAGCGAGCAGTGTAGGGCTGCTAAGTGTTGTTTTGGGAATTACTGTTTAACTTCTGTGCTGTTAAACAGGGCTGTCAGTTTCTGCCAATTTAACAGAATTCTTTCCTTCTTCCAAGTCCTACTCTCTAGCAATTTTCAAGGTCTAAAATGGAATATGAAACTAACAGTGGAAAATGGGTAAACTGAAGTTAAAACTACATGACAATGCAGTTTAAACTATGTAAAAATAAGTTTAAGTGTTTCAAATACCTATAGATTTGTGAAAAGATCATCAAAACAATAAATCGAGTGTGACCTGAAAGGACAGGTAGTTCTTTCAATCGTGCAACATAGCCATGTCATCGCTGAAACAAGAGAAAAGATTGAAAGCCCCACAGGAGACAAAAGTGGCTGAAAGAAGGATAGAAACTTGGGAAGACAACTGTAATGTCAAAGTAGGACAAATGAATTGCTGATGACTCAAACTGGTCTTGACACAACGATTTATGTTTCCACCTTCAACTGAACTGGAAAACCAAAGAACAAAAATACCCTGGTTCTAGGTTTATTTATATTTATGCCATGTTTGACACTAACAGAAGACCAAAGAAATTAACACCTCAAAGAATCTCTCAAGGTTAAAGGGCCTACTAAATAAACCACCCCCGTTGGATGCCCTCTACATTCTTTCTGACAAATTATGAACCTTATTTTACCCTCAGACTTTATTATGACTTTGAGAGCCAGACCTTTTAGCACATGGAAATGACAACCCCAAGCTGCACTGTGAACAATCTAGAGAACTGCACACACGACCCTCTCTTGCCTTGCATGACACAGTTAATGTGAGCCATGTTTTAGGAGACAGTCAGATGCTCCTGCTTGAAACTGGAATCTAAACTGAGCCAAGTCACACATTCAGTCCAAAGGTGGTGGCACTCTGAACCCATATATATATTTTTTAATTGTGATGGCAGGAAAATTGAGATAACTGTACTTGAACAACAATTTTTTAAAAAGAAAAAAAATAGAAATATATTATATATTTTGCAATTATTCAAAGACTGTTTCAACTGCTGGCAACCTAAGGACAATGATTGACAGGGTGCCTATGCTATAATGGAAACTCACATTTGCCTATCAACCTTGTTCTTGGAGAATTATATATTATATATATAATAAATATGTAATGTGTGTGTGTATATGTGTGTGTGTATGTGTAGGGTTTAAGTAGCCAACAGTATTGCAGGATAAGCTGAAGAATTAAGTCTCAAATCAGAAGCGACAGCAGCTCCAGAGACATAGGGAAAAAGCACTAATTAGCTATTTTTTCAGGGGTATTTGAGAAATTCTAGCTGTAAGATATGACTTCATCATATTGAGCTGAAATTTGCCTTCCTGAATGTTTCTCAAAGCTTCTACCTCATTGTTACAACCCTACTTCCTGAGGCTGCCAATCAAATTGAATATTTTTTTCTACATAATAGATCTCTAGTTTTTTAAAGATTGGTTCTATATTCACTCTGCCCCAATTTGGCCAAATCTCCCCTGTTTCTTCAGCTGTTTTTTTTTTCTCCTCTATTCTTTTATTTTACTTTTTGGTGACATATCAGATCTTGCATAGATATTCCTATGTGTTCCCTTAACTCTACATGAAAAAGTTTGTAATTTATGTCCACCAATTATAGACTAAAACTTAACACATTTTATCAATTATATTCTTGGTCAAAATTGGAACTTAGTGAATGAATGTGTACATTTTAAAATGTGCCCAACATTTCACCTAAAAATGCAGCACAAAGCTAACAATAAGCTGTGAACATATATGTGGGGTTTTGTTTCATTTCACTTTATTTTCTGCATCTTTGGGACTCCAGAAAACTACTTATTGCAGAATAGACGATTTATAAGTAGTCCTTGTCTTTACCTGAGGCATTTGTTTCTGCATTAATTCATTTAACTGGAGGAAATGTGTGGAAACATTTCCTTAAAAGAAAGAATACTCTATTGAGAAATTATATACCTGAGATTCCTTGCTGGCAGTGTTAATGAGCTACCTAAGGACCATCACTTTGTCTTACTGGGTGACTCAATAACCTCTCTTTCTGGAAGTTCAGGCCTCCCTCAGTCAGGAAGACTTCCTTAACTTTAGGGTGTGATGAGAGGTCTTGCCTCTGAAGTGGGTCTCACCCAGGTAGTTTCTGCCCATCCCATGCCATGTTACAATCTATGAATTTCAGTTAATGGTTTAGCTTATGTGCTTAGATTCTGAGTAAGTTACAAAAACAGTTATAAAAGTCAATATGATAACCATGGTACATAAACTAAATTATCACACTGGGACAAATTAATTATACTAATGTATGGAGATTCTCTTATGAATTATAATAAGAAGGCTTTTTCAAATTACTAGCAACATACTCCTTCAAAGACTATTTACTCGTTGCAGCATACACAAGATGTTGTGCCAATAGCCGGGCTGATTGTGCTCCTACTTTATACCAGCCATAGTTAGACCCCAGCAAGCCAACTGCCCTGTTTTAACTTAGGACTTGAGGATAAAATTCTGGGGCCAATCGACACAAATAGGTTCCATCTTTGGCACATTGGGTACAGAGAATACAAAGGGATCTTCTTGTTCTCTTTTCCTGCCAGTCAACATCACCACCCTATCTCTCCAAAGCTACAGGAACACCAGGCCTTGTAGGCCAGAGGTAAGGTAGGCAAGGGGTTTGCTTGAAGCTGTCTCCCACAGCCACTTTTACTTTGCAGCAAGTCTTGTGAGTTAATGTGTATCCTTGATTATATCAGGTATACCTGGCTCCATCTTATTATGTGAGAAAGGATACACCCACCATATATTCCTGGAGGGTATCGAGGAGATAATACAAATCAGAGCTGAACTCAAGATTTGTGTGTTCTATTTCCAAAAGTGAACTATGTAGGCATATAACTTTGTACAAGATATGCCACTCTGCTAAGCCTTTGATTTTCACCAGTAAAACACAAGGGATGCACTAGATGATCTCCAGCCCCATTTGAATCCATATTCAAGGTTGCTCCAGCATCTTTCTAAAGAATGAAGATAAGGTAGAACTTCACTTGGTTCTCCATGCCCATTTATGTGCTTTACTATTATAACATTGATAGATGCAAAAACACCACTGCAGTTTGAAGACCCAAGGAAAATTATTTTTTCCTGTATATAATTTTAAAGTTCTTCACAAAATCACAAACCTTCATCATGGAGGCTTTGCCATGTGTCACTTGGCTCAGCTGGACTACACTCCCCAGAGCTCCCTTCTCTGTATATTTATAATTAAGATGGAATATAAGTGCCCTTCTTGTGCAATATATGGTTAGTGGAAGCGAGATGGCAGCCATACAAGAGCTGGAACACATTGTCTTTAACTGCTGGCTTGCCTAGTTGGCATGGGCAGCAGATGGGTCTGAAGGTGGCTCACCTCCCACTGGGTTCTCCTGCAGATGGCTCTGACTCCTGTCCCTGGTGTGTGCTTAGTTACATAAGAGTGGCAATTTATACAGCATCGAAACCATTGAAGTCAGAGGCAATAAGAACTGAGAGACTCAATGCATTCTCATGAGCTCCAGTCTATCCTTGTTCTCCCCACATTTCCATTCATCTTCCCTTCCATCTGCCTGCTCTATGAAATTCAATGTCTGTTATCAGTTACAAAGGCCACACACAGGCTTACCAGTGTTCCTTACTTCCTCTCCCAGTTGCTCAAGGTCAAGTTCCTGTGACAAATCCTTTTGCATATATTTTATACTTCTTAGTGATTTCTAGTGGTTCTCTTACTGAACACTAGTTATACACATTTCAGTCAATATTTCAAATATCCAATGTTATTATATATGCCACATTTTAAAATATTTTACAGATATTAGATTTGGAAGAACTCTCATAAAAATGTCATGAAGATCAATACCCTCATCCTGAGTACAAGAAAGAAAAAAAAAACTGAGGCTCAAGTAATACACATACTTTTGGAAGCAGGACAGGGAACAGAACACTAGACTTCTGACTCAGTCCCATGTTCTCTATCAGGGAAGACCTAAAATGATGAAAATTCAGAGTTTCTAAAATTATTTAAAATTAATTTATGTGTTTATATTCATTTAAACACTCTGAGACTATTAGTGTTTCAAAAGCATTATATCTAGTCCTAGAGGGAGATTATGTTACAATTTGGTGCTCAAAGTTTAGATAAAAAACATTCAGAACCTCTCCCAAAATATGTATTTTTTTTACTTCTTCACTAAAGAAATGTTTGTTGCATAGTATTTGCTATGTGAAAACACTGTTCTAAATACTGGGAATTCAGAGAAGAACACGTTGGACATACCCCTTGTCTTAATGGACTCTTGGGGCAGACAGAAACAGACAAGTAAAAAATTATATATACTTTATATAGAACATTTCCATAAGAAATAAAAATTGTAAGGATATAGAAGTTATTATAGAGGGTTTTAATGTAGAAGGCCCAGGAAGGTCTGTTTCTGGACCTGACATTTGAATACATACCCAAATGAAGTGAGAAAGTGAAAGCTAGGAATTACTGAAGATAGTTCTATAAGGAAAGAACCACAAATACAAAAGCCCCAGGTTACTTTTTATGTGCCATAACCATAATGATCA
The DNA here is from genome assembly GCA_004027735.1 of Carollia perspicillata. Lineage (NCBI taxonomy): Eukaryota > Metazoa > Chordata > Mammalia > Chiroptera > Phyllostomidae > Carollia > Carollia perspicillata. Next base: position 21,762 of record PVKM010001116.1, read on the forward strand.
AGAGGAAGAATGACAGGAGATTAGCTCTTTGTGTGTGAGAACCTTGGATTTTATTTTGAATCTTACAGAAAATCACTCAAGGGTTTTAAGCAGGGGAATAAAGGACCTAACTTAAATTTTAAAAAGCTCACTCTAGCTACTATCGAGGGATAAAAGTAGAAGCAGGAAAACCTATTGATGGAGTCTTCAATGAAGGTGAACTACAGTTGTGAGCAAGGTGAGATATAATTAGATCCAGAATACATCTTAAAAGTACAGCAGAAGAATTTCAACATGAATTGTGTGTGAAGCATGATAGAAAGAGGACAATGTTGGGCAACTCCTGAGTGTTTGACCTGAATGCCTAAGAGGCTGGTAGTGCCATTTACTGAGATGGGAACATGTTTAGGTGTCAGGGAAAATCAAGAGCTCTATTTGTGAACATATTAAAATTATGATGCCTCTTAGACATCCTAGTGGAAATGTCAGATAAGCATTCATTTGTACTCATTGAAGTTTTTGCAATTTGTGGACACATGAATATTTGCCATGGGAATGTGTCTCAAGTAGAATTTGAAAATGCCTACTTACCTTAAACTGGCTTGGGAAAAAATTGTCAGCCCATCAATGTTTTGTTGTTTTTTCTTTCTTTATCTATATAAAATAAACATGAAAATGAAATCATCAAGATAACTTTTATTTTATCTTGGCATATGAATCCCAATATCCTTCCCCTCCTCTCCACATGTCAAAATATTACTGGTCTTTAAGAACAAACTCAAGTTTTATAGCAGCTATCAAATCCCATTTCTTCTTGAAAGATCCTTCACACTTAATCCAGACCACCGTAATCTCTTTGCTTACACCTCTCTTAGTGTTTAAGAGTCAGTGTTGTACCATTTAGCACATAATTATTCTTAAATGATTTCATATGTGTTATTCTTGCCTCTTCCACTAGATAACTTGAGAGGATGTCAGTCCCATATGACAAACACTGAATGATGTTCACCAAATCTATTCCCTTTTTCTTTTGGACACACCTCTAGACTATATTTCTCAATCTTCTGGGCTGTTAATTAAATAGCAAGTCAGGAAAAGTAGAGCATTTCCAGGTCTATCCTGTGATTTCTGGAATGATCTTCTGTCTCTTCTTATATTCTACCTGGATGCTGATGCCAGGGTAATCTTGGAAGACATATGGTAACAATGGCAGATTTTCTGTCACCCTGGGACCCTCAGTGACTATATGGAGCAGAATCTAAGCCAGCAATTACATTTTTAATTAGTGAGAAATTCATTCTGCAATGTTATTCCATGTAGATTTTGGGCTTTATTTGTGGTAACAGTTAGCATATACTTTAGTATCTTTGGCCTAGAACAGGCTTGTAAAACCTTTATTTGCAAGAGTGTTGGAGCAAATGTGCTATTTTTGCCAAGTAAATAAGTTGCTTGCTCAGGTCATGAAACTAATAAGTAGTAAAGACAAGGCTGTCTGATCCTAAAACCTGTACTTTTAATCATTACCTTCTACTGAATCTTCAGTGTCACAGATAATTGATATCTTGACAATAAGAGAATTATTACGACTTTAGTAATAACACAGCCAAAAACTCTTCTGATGTCAATTTGAGCAAAATAATGAGGGAGCTAAGAATTGGCTTGGGTGAACCATGCAGAGGAGAAAAGGAAGAAAATACAGAGACAGATTAATAGAACTAGAATGCTTCTTCTCCCAAATGCAATAGCATGCCTGATTCGCTGCCATTGGCTGTGAATGAATCACCATGTTCTTATTAATTTATGAGGCAGACCTCAATCATCAAGAGATACAGAGCAAGGTCTCCAGCATTTCATTACAAATACCTTCCACAGGATGAAAACCCCCACATAATCGAAGACTGGGTAGAAAAATGTAAGAAATAAGCTAATAGAAGTAATAAAAGCTAAAAATCTAAGGAGAATCAAACCAAAAAGTCCTTCTCAGGAAAAATATACTAAAATGAGTGTATATGTACATATACACAACAATTCCACATCTGTTAATTTTACTAAAATGTCAAATCTATATATTGAATATTTTAAACTCAAAAAGCAAACAGTAAAATCACCTCAAAACCAGTAAAATTTAATCTCAAATATATGTTTATTTTATAAATACTGTGTCATGTATATGCTATAAGTACATGACCTTACTGTGAAATGTCTAATACAATTTATCCTGATAAAGCATAAAATGAGTACGGTTAAGCTTATATCTTCATGGGCGTGGCCTTGTGAGTATCCTTTTGTATTACTGAAAGAAAACTTCACTGAAAAAATTGACAACATCTCCAGTATAGATCATAAGACTTATAAATTTAGGTCACTGTTCACAGGAGGGCCTGAGTAAAAGATTGTGTATCATTCATCATTTCCTTTAGCCATGTGAAAAATAATTCAGAATTTATAATCATGAGGATGGTATTAATACTTATATTTCATGTTAGAGTTTTAAATCATTTTTGTATTCATTATGTAATTTGACCTCACAAAAACAGATTCCAGTTCTTTGTAATTATCATTATCTGTATTTTACAAAGAAGAAAAAGGAGATTCTGAGAGTTCAAGTCACTTTCCAGAGGCCATACAATTAGTTCTTGACCCCAGGTCTTATGAATGAAACACACTACTTTTTCTGCTAAGCTGCCTTTTACATGGCAACTTACATTTAAAGTGAGTAGCATTTAAAAAGCATGGAAGCAACTAAGGCAGATAGCATAGTCCCAAATTACAGATGAAGAAACGGAGGCTCTGAAAGTTAAATGAATTAACTGTGGATCCCTAACTAGCTCATAAGAAAAAAAAATTTATTTAAATCAAAGTATATTGAGTTCAAGTTCAGCCTTCTTTTCCTTGTATTAGGCCAGAGGTAAAGTCATTTATAAGAATTGCAAGCTTAGGAGTTAGAAGTAGACTCCCATTCCAGCTGACCACAATCTATGAGCTGGCTGGCTGGTGAAACTTAGGGTCAGCCCCTCCATCTGCCTTATTAAATACCTCAAACTCAACATGATTAAAACAAACTTATAATTTACTGCACCTTATCTTAACTTGATTCTATTTTAATATTTCCTCTCTTTGCAACTGGTCCCAGCATCTATCCAGTGGAGAAAACCAGACCCTCACCCATGTACCTATACTACATTATAATTATATTTCAGACTCATGCCTTCTATAGCCCCCACAGTGGCCTCCCTTGTCTTCTACTCTTTCAACCTCCTCTCAGCTCTCCAAAGTATCTAGTGTTAGCAGATCATGTTGCTTCTCTGCCAAAAATCCTGCAATAATTTCACATAGTTCTGCCAAAAATCAAAGTACCCTAGATTGTCCTGAATTGCCTTGATTTGGCCTTGCATCTCAGCCTATCTCACTCTTCTTTCCCCATCCTCTATATTGGGCCCTCTACTGAGAGTCTTGTGTGCATTATCTCAGTTAATTCCCAAAGTCTCACCTAACCTGCACAGGAGTATTACGCAGCTTATGCACTAAACCTCTCTCTACTGTACTGTTTCTTATACTGAATAAGGAGAGCCAAATAACAGTTTTGATCTGTTTTTTTTTTGTTTCCACTTCCAAGCTTAATCTCTTATTACTATAGAGGCATATGTTATTAAAATATTATAATATCAAAGTAGATTTGCTGAGACTAGTTTACCAGTATAAAATATGAATATGATCCAAACATATTTGCAAAACAATTAAAATACTTAATTACTAATGATTATAAGGAAACAGGTACCTACCCATAAAATTTTTATTTCATTATTTATGTATTTATTTTATTGTTGTTCTATTACAATTGTCCCGATTTCCCCCCATTGCTCTCCTCCTCCCCGCTGCCCTGCTCCCACAGTCAATCTCCACCCTGTTATTCATGTCCATGGGCCATTTTTACTTGTTCTTTAACTAGTCCCTCCCCCTGTTTTCTTCCCTTATCACCCAACCCCATCCCCTCTGGTCCCTGTTGGTTTGGTCCTTGATTCCATGCCTCTGGTTCTATTTTGCCCATTTGTTTGTTTTGTTCATTAGGTTCCACTTATAGGTGAGATCATATGGTATTTTTCGTTCACTGCCTGGCTTATTTCACTTAACATAATACTGTCCAGTTCTATCCATGCTGTCATAAAAGATAGAAGTTCCTTCTTTCTTTTTGCTATGTAGTATTCCATTGTGTAAACTTACCACAGTTTTTTTATCCACTCATTTATTGATGGGCACTTAGGCTGTTTCCAACACTTGGCTATTGTGTACAATACTGCTGTTAACATTGGGGTACATAGGTTCTTTTGAATTAGTGTTTCAGGATTTATAGGGTATAATACCAGCTGTAGAGTCACAAGGTCAAAAGGCAGTTCCATCTTTAGTTTTTGAGGAAATTCCATACTGTTTTCCACAATGGCTGCACCCATCTGCATTACCACTAATAGTGCACTAGGGTTCCCTTTTCTCTGCATCCTTGCTAGCAGTTGTTGTTTTTTGATTTGTTTATGATGGCCATTCTCACCTGTGTGAGGTGGTATCTCACTGTGGTTTAAATTTGCATCCCTCTGATGGCTAGTGATGCTGAGCATCCTTTCATATGCCTTATAGACCCTCTGTATGTCCTCCTTAGAGAAATGTCTATTCAGGTCAATTGCCCATTTTTTAATTGGATTATTTGTCTTCCTAGTGTTGAGTCATATGAGTTCTTTATATATTTTGGAAATCAAACCCTTTTGAGGTATTATTGGCAAATATGTTTTCCCATACATTTGGTCCATTTTTACCCATAATTTTCTAAATTAAAATTTAACTCATGAATTCTCTGATTATTCTTTTGTCAATGAAGGTTCCAATTTGTTTGTTTTTCATTGGCAGCAATTGTACATAAGTGTCTGTATACACAGCCCCTGTCATTGAGAACCATAGCACAACTTAAAAAACTATCCCTTTGCCCTTATTTTAGTGTGGTGGTATAATTACAGAATGACTACCGATATACTTTTTTTTAAGTCCTCACCCAAGTATATTTTATCATTGATTTTAGAGAGAGAGAGAGAGAGAGTAGAGAGAAACATTGATGTGGGAAACACTGATCAGTTTGTACCAAACACACTGGCCTAGACAGGGGATGGAACCCAAACCTAGGTATGTTCCCTGACTGGATTGAACCCCAAACCTTTTCATGAAGCGGATGATGCTCAACCAACTGAGATATTTGGCAAGGGTGACTATTGGTATACTTTTGATAAGACTTTCAAACATATGAGGAATTTCATTTCAGGATTTACACTTTATTGGGTAATTGAATCAGTCATATTAAAAGTTAGATTGTCCCTGCTTGGATAAATCTTCAGTCAAAGTACTTGCTTTGTCAAATAAGGCAAATAAATTTTTTAAGTTTCTAGGAGGTCTCAGAACATGTGAAATTAAAGTTGCAGAATATGTATAATGAGAATTAGGAAATCCAATCCTAGTTACTTTAAAATATGAAAAAAAATATATGATTTGGGGTGGGGGATTGAATACTGCCTGCCCCAGGAAAGTAAATAAGCATTGATGTATATAGAAGTCACTGAGAATCAAGATTTTTTTCTTATAGAATACCTAACAAAATTTAGATTTAAAAATTAGAATAAATTTGGAGAGACTGAAGGTGGCAGCAAGGTAGTTGGCAGCTGAACCCACTTGCTGGTGAACCCAACTGGGATACCTAAGCCAATCTTCTGAAGAACAGAGTGAACAGCCAATGGAATCCCAGCTTCTATGAAGTATGGAAGCCAAAATTGTAGAGGATGTTGAAAAACAGATGGTAAGGAGATTGCATTGGGATGGTAGGGTCCCTGGGACCTGCACAGGGACAAAGACTGCTGCAGTCCCTGGCCTGGAGTCTGGTTGCTGGGGTTGGCGGCTGTCGCAGGAGCTTTGAAGAACAGCCAGATCAGCGATTGTAATTCCACAGCTCCCTCACCTACCAGAGCAAGGAAGGGAGCCCCACACCAAGAAGACCTGGATGCTTGGAGAATAAAGATGCAGTGGGATACACACAGAGGCGGAGTTCCCTTGCTGGGACTGTGGTCACCAGATAGGACATTACCAGAGAAATTGGGGAGCTGGGTGACACCTGGAGAAGGGAGAAGATTTGGGCTATGATGGACCCTGACCTGGATAGTCTCCAGTCAGGTCAGAGAATTGGGTTGTATGAAAAGACAGGCACTTGTTAAGAATGGCAAGCACAAACAAGAGGCATTAACTTTAAAAAAGAAAAAGGCTCACAGCTGCTGTTTAAGGAACTCTCGCAGTGGCTGGGCCAGTGAAGGAGGAGGAAGGGCATGAGTTGCTCCTAATCAGGGCGTGACCAAAGTGAAGCAGCTGGGGCTCAGTGGGGTAGCACTCCCCAGAAAGAAGTAATTTAATAGGGGAACTAAACTACTCTGAAGGGACTTTAAGAGTGCACAGCACCCAGACCAGCAAAGAGGGAAGAGGTGTAGTTCGAGTTACTCCTAATCAGGGTATCTCAAGGGTGGAACAACATGGTAGATTGAAGGTGCAGGCCTGGCACTGATGAATGATGGGAGCCTGACAGCTCTCTGAAGGCCTGTGCGGGAGGAAAGGCACCTGTGACTATTGTAACCCAGACTTAGCCCCCAGTCCTCACAAAACTGCAGGAAAGGATAAAAGCAAAGCCCAGCTCTTCTCTGTCTGTAGCATTGAGGAAAACTAGTAGAACGTTAGCAGGAGGGTTTTTTTTTTTTTCTATTCTTTTCCCAAGTGTAAGACAGTAAGACCTGGAGCTGTGAAATGGCCAAAAACAGATCCAGAGAGGGATCACAAGGCTAATAGCAACAACTGAAAAACTGAGACAAATTTCACTTTGCAATCCTATATTTTATTATTATTATTTTTAAAATTTTCATTTCTTTTATTTGATTTTTATTTTTATTTATCTTCTTTCTGTTTACTTTTCTTTGTTTTGTTTGTTTAATTGCATTGTCTGACTGATTTTTCTTGTTCTCTCTCATATTTTATTTTAATTTTTCTTTCACTTCACTCATATTCCAATAACACACTACTCTTGGTCTTTTGCTATTCTTTCTATTCTTTTTATTCAGATCATATATTCCTCATCATACTATTATTGTTCCAATATTATTGTAAATAATTGTTGTTCCATATTACTGTAAATACTACATAGCACCCCTCCCTGGTTTTGTCCCATTTCACTATCTTCCTGAGCTTTATTACTGCTGTGGTTAACTCTATTCTTTTACATACTATGCCTAGTTTCTATCCTTTACTCTCATTATATCTCACCATCTAACCTGACACAATTGCTCTATTTCTGGATTCAACTCACATTCCTTCTCCCCTGTAATAAGAATTTTATCTCTTTTTCACCTTTTATAAAAAGGGGCTGGTTGAGTGAAATATTACGATTATCACTGCACTTCTCCAAAGGATCTCCTAACATTCTCTACTTGTTGGTACTTTAAATCCCATAGAATACTCCCCTGATGTCTTACTACATTTTGCTTTCCCCTGCCACTGAACACATCAAGATATGGTGAGAGTTATGAATGCCAGTGAACCCACTGGAGAGAGAACCCACCAAAAAAGGAAACACCAACGCATAAAACCCAAGTATAACAAGAGAGCTCACATAAACAGAAGACAGGGCAACCCTAGAACATCCAGACAAGGAGATCAAAGAGGCCACACCACTGAATCCCATATAACTCCTGCTATAGAAATTCACCCAGCAAAAACAGCTAGCAAAGCAGAGCACCAGGTAGCACAGAAACAAACAAACAAACAAAAAAAGTCACTTAATGTGGAGAAAAAAAGAATCTACAATCAAAAGAAATGAAAGACTCCCCACTAAAAGAGCTAAATGAAATGGAAGCAAGCAAACTATCAGATATAGAATTAAATGAATGTTAATAAGGATACTGAAAGAACTCAGAGACAAATACAAGGAACTGAGTCAGAACTACAACAGTATGAAAAAGGAAATGGAAATTATAAACAAGAATCATAAATGAAGAGTACAATTTCTGAAGTAAAAAAACACACAAATAGGAATTACAAGCTGGCAAGATGATGCAGAGGACAAAGATCAATGAGCTGGAAGACAAGGTAGAATGAAACGTCCAAGTAGACCAGCTACACAAATAAAGACTCAAAAATATGAATAGGCCTTAAGGGAACTCCAAGAAACATGAAACTCAAAAACATTCAAATCATAGGAACACAAGAAAGAGAAGAAAAGGAGCAAGGGATACAAAACCTGTTTGAAATACAATGACAGAAAACTTTCTGAACCTGGAGAGGGAAAAACCACTCAAGTTCGAGAAGCACACAGGGTCCCAATCAAGATGAACTCGAAAAGGCTTAATCCAAGAAACATCATAATTAAAATACCAAGTTTTAAAGAAAAAGAGAGGACCTTAAAAGCAGCAGGGGAGAAATCAGAATTAACATACAAACCTATTACCTGATTTCTCAACAACCACACTTCAGGCCAGGACAAAATGGAAAAAAATATATATTCCAAGTAATGAAAAGCAAAGGCCTGCAACCAAGACTACCCTACCCAGTGACACTCTCAGTGAAAATGGAAGGTGAAATAAGGAGTTTTCCAGACAAAATAAAGCCAAAAGTATACAATTCCACCAAACCAACCTTGCAACATATGCTAAAGGGACAGCTATAAGAAGAGGAAGAAAAAGAGTGAGAGAGAGAGAGGAACACAGGTACAAAGGAGGGGGGGGAATGAATAAATATCTATCAATAATAACCTTAAATGTAAATGGATTAAATGCTCAAATCAAAAGACATAGGCTATCTGAATGGATAAGAAAACTTGATCTGAACATATGCTGTCTAGAAGAGACCCATCTCAGGAAAAAAAAAAAAAAAAAAAAAAAAACTACACAGACTGAAAGTGAAGGGTTGGGGAAAACATTACAAGAAAATGGACAGTACAAAAAAGGTGGGGTAGCACTACTTACATGAGATAAAATAGGCTTCAAAACAAAAGCCATAAAATGAGACACTGAAGGGCACTTCATAATACTCAGGGGAAAGAAGAATAAATATTGTAAATACATATGTACTCAACAGAGGAGCATGCAAACATATAAAAAAATCTTGGAGGACTTAAAGAAAGATATAGATAGCAACACACTTATACTCGGAAATTTTAACATCCCACTGTCAATAATGAATAAATCTTCTAAATAAAATATCAACAAGGGTATTGTGGCTTTGAACAATGCCATAGATTACATGGATTTAGCAGATATATATAGAAACTCTCATCCTGAAGAAGCAAAGTATACATTCTTTTGAAATGCATATGGAATGTTTACAAAGGCAGACCACATGATAGGATAAATTCAAGAAAATTGAAATTATATCAAGCATTTTCTCTGACCAAAGAGGACTGAATCTAGAAACCAACCTCAAGGGAAAAAATCAAAAACACTCAAATTCATAGAGATTGAATAGTATGCTATTAAACAATGAATGGGTCAAGAATGACATCAAGGAAGTGACCAAAAACTTTCTTTAAATAAAAGAAAATGAACACACAATAGTTCAAAATCTATGGGACACAGAAAAGGCAATCATCAGAGGGAAGTTCATAGCAATACAGGCCTACCTAAAAAAGAAACATTTCAAACAAACAACCTAACCCTATGCATACAAGAACTTGAGGAACACAACAAAGACAGCCCAGAGCTAATAGAAGGAAGAAAATAACCAAGATCAGAGAAGAACTAAATGACATAGAGACTAAAAGCACAATACTAAGGATCAATGAATCCAGAAGCTGTTTTTTTAAAAAGATAAAATAAATTGAGAAGCCTTTAAGCAGGCTCATCAAGAAAAAAAGAGAGAGGGCCCAAATAAACACAATCAGAAATGAAAGAGGAGAGATTACAACTGACACCACAGAAATACAAGGAATTGTAAGAGATTACTATGAAGATATGAATAATTGTATACCAAGAAATTTGAAAACCTAGGTGAAATGGACAAATTTCTAGAAACATATAATATTCCAAACCTAATGAAGAGGAAGTAGAAAGCCTGAACAGACCAATAACAGCAGATGAAATTGAAGCAGTGACAAAATACCCCCGACACACAAAAACCCTGGACCAGATGGTTTCACAGGAGAATTCTACAAAACATTTAAAATAGAGCTAACCCCTATCTTTCACAGATTATTTGAAAAAAATAAAAATAATGAAAGACTCCCAAACTCTTTTTATGAAGCTAACATCATCCTAATCCCAAAACCAGATAAAGACACAACACAGAAAGAAAACTTCAGACCAATACCACCGATGAACAAAGACGCTAAAATCGTCAACAAAATATTGGCAAACTGCATCCAACAATACCTTAAAAAGATCGTACACATGACCAAGTGGGATTCATCCCAGCGATGCAAGGATGGTTCAACATTCGCAAATCAGTAAATGTAATACACCACATAAACAAAAGCAAAGACAAAAAAACACATGATCATATCAGTATATGCGGAAAAAGCATTTGAGAAGGTACAGCACCCATTTAAGATAAAAACACTCAGCAAAGTGGAAATAGAGGGAGCATTCCTCAACATAATAAAGGCCATATATGAGAGACCTACAGCCAACATCATACACAATGGGAAAAACTAAAAGCTTTTCCACTAAGATCAGGAACACGACAAGGTTGTCCACTTTCACCACTTCTATTCAACATAGTATTGGAAGTCCTAGCCACAGCAATCAGACAAGTAAAGGAAATGAAAGGCATCCAAATCAGAAAGGAGGAAAAAACACTGTGACTGTTTGCAGATGACATGGTAGTGTACATAAAAAAATTCTATAGGCTCCACCTGAAAACTGCTCCACCTTATAAATGAATTTGGCAAAACCCTGGGACACAAAGTCAATGTGTGGAAACCAAAAGTATATTTGTATACCAATAATGAAACAACAGAAGCAGAAATCAAGAAAAACATATCATTCTATATAGCAAAAAAGGAAATAAAATACCTAGGAATAAACCTAACCAAGGAGGTAAAAGACCTGTATGCAGAAAATTACACAAAACTGAAGAAATCAAGAAAGACACAAACAAATGGAAACATACACCATGTTCATGGATTGGGAGAATTAACATCACCAAAATGTCCATACTACCCAAAGCAATTTACAGATTCAGTGCACTACCTATTAAATTACCAATGGCATATTTCACAGACATAGAACAAAGAGTTCAAACATTTATATGGAACCATAAATGACCCCGAATAGCAGCTGCAATTTTGAAAAAGAAGAGCAAAGTAGGAGGGATCACAATACCTGATACCAAACTGTATTACAAGGCCACTATAATCAAAACAGCCTGGTACTGGCATAAAAACAGACGCATGGACCAGTGGAACAAAATAGAGAACCCAGAAATAAACCCAAGTCTCTATGGTGAATTAATATTTGACAAATGGGGCAGCAACATAAAATGGAATAAAGATAGCCTCCTCAACAAATGGTGTTAGGCGAACTGGGCAGCTAGCTATGTGCAAAAAAATGAAACTAGAGCACCAACTTACACCATACACAAAAATAAATTCAAGGTGGATAAAAGATTTAAATATAAGCTGTAACACCATTAAAGTCCTAGAGGAGAACATAGGCAGGAAAATCTCAGATATTTCATGCAGCAACATTTTTACTGATATATCCACTAGAGCAAGGGACATAAAGGAAATAACAAAGAAATGGGATCTCAACAAAATAAAAAGCTCTGCACAGCTAAAGAAAACAATATTAAAATAAAAAGACAACCAACCTTATGGGAAAACATAGTTGGCAATGATACCTCAGACAAAGGTTTACTCTCCGAAATATATAAAGACCTTACACGAATCCACTCTAAGACAAGCAACCCAATTAAAAAATGGGCAAAGGACTTGAACAGATGTTTCTCCAAGGAGGACATACAGAGGATTCAGAGACACATAAAAATATGCTCAATATCACTAGCTATCAGAGAAATGCAAATTAAAACCACAATGAGATACCACTTCACACAGGTCAGAATGGTCAGCCTAAACAAAGCAACAAAAAACAAGTGTTGGAGAGGTTGTGGAGAAAAGGGGACCCTAGTACACTCTTGGTGGGATTGCAGACTGGTGCAACCACTATGAAAAACAGTATGGAATTTTCTCAGAAAACTAAAAAGGGAACTGCCTTTTGACCCAGCAATTGCACTGCTAGGATTTTATCCCAAGAACCCTGAAACACCATTCCAAAAGAACCTATGCACCTCAATGTTCATAGCAGCACAACTTACAGTAGCCAAGTGTTGGAAGCAACCTAGGTGGCCATCAATAAATGAATGGATCAAAAAACTTGTTACATATACACAATGGAATTCTATGCAGCAGAAAGTAGGAAGGAGCTCCTACCCTATGCAACAGCATGGATGGAACTGGAAAGCATTATGTTAAGTGAAATAAGCCAGGTGGTGAAAGAAAAGTACCATATGATCTCACTTTTAACAGGTACCTAAACAACAAAACAAATAAGCAAGCAAAGTATAACCAGAGACACTTAAATAGAGAATAGACTGACAGTGTCCAGAGGGGAGAGGGGAAGGAATTTCAGGGGAAAAGGGGAAGGGTTTACAGGAACAAGTATGAAAGACACATGGACAAAAACTAGGGGGGTGGAAATTGGAGGGCGGGGGGAGTAGTGGATGGGTGGGCTGGGATGGGAGTAAAAGTCAGAAAACTGTATTTGACAACAATTAAAATAAAAGTATTTTTAAAAATCTGAAATAAAGTAATTATTATGTGCCTTGGTGTGCTCCTCTTTGAGTCCAATTTCTTTGGGACTCTGTGAGCTTCCTGGACTTTCTGGAAGTCTATTTCTTTTGCCAGATTGGGTAATTTCTCTTTCATTATTTGTTGAAATAAGTTTTCAATTTCTTGATCTTCCTCTTCTCCTTCGGGCACCCCTATGATTCAGATGTTGAAATGTTTAAAGCTGTCCCAGAGGTTCCTAAGCCACTCCTCTTTTTTATTTATTTTTTTTAAATTCTCATTTCTTCATTCTGCTCTGGTTGAATGTTTATTTCTTCCTTCTGCTCCAAACTGTTGATTCCCTATACATTTTCATTTATTTCACTTTTCATAACTTTCACTTTTTCCACTATTTGTAACCATACTCAACCAATTTTGTGAGCATCTTGATTACCGGTATTTGAACTCTGCATCTGATAGGTTGGCTATCTCTTTGTTGCCTAGTTGTATTTTTTCTGCAGTTTTGAACTGTTGTTTCATTTGGGCCATTTTTTTTTCTGGGCACACATGTTACGTACTAAAGGGTGGAGCCTTAGGTGTTCATCAGGGTGGGGCAAACCACATCAGTGCATTGTGAGGCTGTATATGGGGGAGGGGTCTGAGAGGAAACAGTGCCACTTGCTGGGCACTCTGCCTATTTTCAGTCACTTCCCTCACTACTCACAATCTAATTGGGCCCTTCTGGTGCGATTCCTGGGTGGGTGGTTTTGCGTACATTCTAGTACCTGTGGGTCTCTCCAATGAACTCTCCCTCGAGGCTGGGAGTTTATCTCACTGCTGCCTCAACCTCTACAGTTTTTTTCATTCAGAGGCTTTGAGGCTTTATTTCCCTGCACTGTAAACCTGGGTTATGCAGTCTATCTATCTCCCCAGTTTTTCCTCCCAGTTTATTTGCGAATAAATGTGGGACCACCCAGTCCACAAGCTGCCTCCTTGCCCTGTCCGCCAGCTGCTGCCTTGCTGCAAGTCCTCTCCACCTGGCTGCCCATCTTCACCACTCCCCCTGCTCTGGATGAATGTTTCTTCTTTAACTCCATGGTTGTTGGACTTCTGTACAGTTTGATTTTCTATCAGTTCTGGTTGTTTTTTGTTTTTAAATTAGTTGTTGTCCTTCTTTTGGTTTTGCAGAGAGGCACAGTTTACCTATGCCTCCATCTAAATCTAAGATAAAAAATCCAGTGTTTGCTACACTTCAGCAGACATGGACAAACAAAACATACACACATGCACACGCATGCACACACAGGCACACATACATGCATATGTACACCAGACACTCTCACACATGCATACACAATCACATACTTGTTTTAAAAGAAGCCCATATACAGCTTCTATTTTTCCTTCTGACTAAGGCTCATTCACTCCTTTCCTTGACCTATACATCTTATGCATAACCCCACATAATATGATATGTGTCTGTAAAATCTTTGAAAACTGATGAAAATATTGGAAATCAAAGCTGTTTTCACCTGCTAGTAGAGAAGTCCACTGACTTTGCTTGGCAACCCCACCTGAATGAGCTGAGGTTAGTGCTCAAGCCTCTTTGGGTTAGACCTACCTTATTTATCAACATGTTTCCACTGTGGTCTCAGAATGAGCCTCCTTTAGAATCAAACTGAAAGTGTTTGGGTATTTCACTCCAAGCAAACACCAAGAGAAAGGTGGCCAACTACCACATCCTCAACTTCCTGCATTATCACTGAAGCCTTTTGCCCCCTGCTTTGGCTTTAAAGGGATCAGATTCTAAAGCCTGGAAATTCAAAGCCAGGCTGTGATGCCAAGGACTGGCTGTGTCTGTATTAATGGAAGGTCCCCTAGGAGTATGCCAGAAGTTCCCCAGGTGATGAGGATTATCAAGGTAGAGCTGCTCCACCAGGCAGGTGTTCTTCACCCTAAAGCAGCACTATTCCCTTTACCATTTGTTAGTGCAGTTGTTAACTTTGGTCGGTTTATTATCAACTGAGTTTTGGGGCTTCCTTACCTACCGATTTGTTTTTGAATTTACAAGGATCACATGATATTGATCTCTCTGTGTCTTTAATGAAACACTGTGATTATAGCATGCTGTCCTGCCTACTTTGTGCCTGCTCTGACTTAATGGACCTGATACTACTTGAGTAACTGCCCAACAGCTTACTGGAGAGCAAACCTTCATAAAGCTGCAAATTCATCCAGTCTTCATAATTATTTTCAGGCCTGCCACATACAAAAACCTAATTTACAATAATTGGGGTCTTTGCAGGTTATTTCTACAATGAAACCTGCTATTCCTCCCTCATCTTGTATTAAATTCCATTTTACATGAGATCAGTGTATTTTTATCTTTTATTTCAGGTGTGAGTGGTGGGGGTAAATACTCAACAGAGGTTTGCTTTGTATTTTTACAAATATCCCATTACTTCCCCACCTTGTCATAGCCCAGAGGCCCCTTCACCTGTTGTAGTTCTGGATGAATATTATTTCTATAATATCATGCAGCAATTATTTGCAAATGAGACCACAGCTGATCTTCTTTCCTTCATCTTCTTTTCCCTGGCCACATGCATGCATCAATTAGGGGTCTTTAGTCAAGTTTAAGGCATCTTGCCTATGTTCCTCCATGAATCAGAGGGAAAATTGGATCAACAACAACAACAACAAAAATAGGATAATCAACCAAGATGGAAGCAGAGGTAGATATACTTTGCCTCCTCCCACAACCAAAAAAGGACAATGACAAATTTAAAAAGAAAATTATAACCAGAACTGCCAGAAAATTGAACTGTATGGAAGCTTGAAAACCAAGGAATTGAAGAAGAAGCATTCATACAGGCTGGTCACAGAGGCAGAGATAGGCAGCCAGTGTGGAGAGGACTCCCAGTAAGGTGGAGGCTAGAGGACCAGGACAGGCAAGGCAATGGCTTTTGGACTGGGCAAGGTTGTGGGTGCATAAAGTGGGAAGAATAACTGAGGAGCAAGACAGACCAGGGTTCTAGTGCTGGGGAATAAACCCTCAAAACCTCTGAGTGAAGAAACCTGTGGAGATTGAGGCAGTGGGAGAAACTCTCAGTCTCACAGGAGAGTTCATTGGAGAGACTCACAGGGTCCTACAAGGTACACGAAACCACCCACCCACCCAAGAATCAGCACCAGGAGGGCCCAATTTGATTGTGGGTAGTAGGGGAAGTGACTAAAAACTGGCAGAGAGCCCAGCAAGCAGCATTATTCCCTCTATGATCCCTCCCCCTAATATAATGCTACAATGCACTGATGTGGATTGCCCCACCCTCAGGCAAATACCTAAGGCTCAGCCCCTTAAATGAAAGAATAGATAAAAGTGCCAGAAAAAATACAACTAAGTGACAAAGAGATAGCCAACCTATCAGATGCAGAGTTCAAAACACTGGTAATCAGGATGCTCACACAATTGGTTGAGTATGGTTACAAATAGTGGAAAAAGTAAAGGCTATGAAAAGTGAAATAAAGAAAAATGTACAGGGAACCAACAGTGATGGGAGGGAAACTTGGACTCAAATCAACAGTTTGAAGCAGAAGGAAGAAATAAACATTCAACCAGAGCAGAATGAAGAAATGAGAATTAAAAAAAAAAAAGAAAGAAAAGAGGAGTGGCTTAGGAACATCTGGGGCAACTTTAAACATTTCAACATCTGAATCATAGGGGTGCCCAAAGGAGAAGAGGAAGATCAAGAAATTGAAAACTTATTTGAACAAATAATAAAAGAGAACTTCCCCAATCTGGCAAAGGAAATGGACAGGAAGTCCAAGAAGCTCACAGAGTCCCAAAGAAATTGGACTCAAAGAGGGATGCACCAAGGCAAATGCACCAAGGCACATAATAATTACACTAGCCAAGATTAAAGATAAGGAGAGAATTTTAAAAGTAGCAAGAGAAAAGGAGACAGTCACTTACAAAGGAATGTGCATTAGACTAATAGATGATTTCTGAAAAGAGACCTTACAGGAAAGAAGGGGCTGGAAAGAAGTATTCCAAGTCATGAAAGGCAAGGACCTACATCTAAGATTACTCTATCCAGCAAAGCTATCATTTAGAATGGAAGGGCAGATAAAGTGCTTCCCAGATAAGGCAAAGTTAAAGGAGTTCCTCATCACCTAGCCCTTATCATATGAAATGTTAAAGGGACTTATCTAAGAAAAAGAAGACAAAAATGCAAACAGTAAAATGACAACAAACTCATAACTATCAATATCTAAACTTTAAAAAAATGATTAAGCAAACAAGTAGAACAGGTACAGATTCACAGAAATAGAAATCATGTGGAGGGTTATCAGCAGGGAGTAGGAGAGGAGAGAATGGGGGAAAAGGTACAGAGAATATGTAGTATAAACTGTAAGTAGAAAATAGTCAGGAGCAGGTTAAGAATAACATGGAAAATGGAGAAGCCAAAGAATTTACATGCATGACCCATGGCCATGAACTAATGTGGGGGAATGATGGTGGAGGAGTGGTGCAGGATGCCGGGGAATGAAGGGGAGAAAAAAAAACAAAACGGGACAACTGTAATAGCATAATCAATAAAATACATTTTAAGAAAAAGAAAAAGAAAAAAAATATGTTCTCTACCTGTCACTCCCAGTTTCTAACTAAACTCTTTCCTGTAATCCCTCACAGCAAATAATGTAAATCCTGTCACTTTCCTTTTTATCCTGTCACCTGCTGCTTGATTTATGAGGGATAGTTCTGATAACTGAAAGCTAAGTACAAAAAAGCCTAGTCAATACCAATCATAATAATAAGGTGGGGGAAAGTCTTAGTGTGTGGTATCCATTGGATAGGCCTATTTGCAAGACATTGTCAATACCTTTTGGGTCGATATCTTCACATGTATCTATGTTACCATCCATATATCTGTGTATATAATACCCAGACCTAGAGAAAACTCATACTATTTCTAAGCTTTCTATCACAACTGGAGACCTCTGCTGACTGGCTCCCACTAAGCCAACAATTCAACTACCTATGTACAAGTCATGCTGGGACCATGCTAACAATCTGGTCATAACAAATAACTATTGTAAAGATCCAAGCTCTTCTCTCTAATATAGGAAAACCAACATGTATACAGGTGGCTACAGAGCTCCCCCCTCCCCCAAAGGCATGAGGATATGAAGACTTTCTGCCAGCACTCATTCATTGTCATAGATAACATTCAGTCAGCTTATATGTACCCAGGGCCAACACTTTGTTGCAGGCCTTGTGCTGGAGGATATTATGGTGGTTGGAGAAAGAGATAGGGAGGGATAAGATAAAGGAGGAAGAGGGGGAGGGAGGGAGGAAGAAAGGGAGGGAGGAAAGAAGGAACAGAGGAAGGGAAGGAAGAAAGAAAGAAGGAAGGAAGGAAATAAAAAAAGAGGGAATAAAAAAACAAGAGAAAGAGGAAAGGAGAGATGGGGAAGGGAGGGAAGAAAGGAAGAACACAGAATTTAAAACTGGGGGAAACAGTTATTCCTTTAAAAATCAGCATTTATAAAATGACAACCTTAAAATGTCCTGTTAGATTAGAGCTATTCCATGTTCAAAGTGAGGATAATACTGAGAACTGATCTAGTTAGATCTGGAAAGATATGTGGAAAGTTTAAGTCTTTTTTATTTCTTATCAAGCAAAACCACTGCCTATCTCTGTGAGTATGTTTTCACACACACACGTGTGTGTGTGTGTGTGAGTGTGTATGCTGGAGGCATTGTCTAGAATCAAAATAAAGACAAATATAGTGAAACAACTGAAAAGCCCTATTTTTTCTTTACCAGTACAATTTTACACTGCAGTTATTAAAGGATTTAAGGGTTATTTTCTTGCCCTTTTTTATCCATCTTTATCAAAGTGATTTTAATGAGAGGTCTTAGTAATGGGAAAGTGACTGTTAAGAGATCAGTATCTTGCTAAGTATGCAGTAAAAGCTCAAAAAATGGCATTTTGTTATTATGTTAAAGGCCTCTGGAATAGGAAATGACTATTAGGAGAGGGCCCACCTAAAGGCCTATTCTAAAACCAAGGGGCCTCACCACTGAGATTACTGAGTTGGCCCAAGAGCCAGTCACTGAGTTTCCTTGTCATAACTTGGAGCTGGTGTTACAGAACAGACCCTAGGGGAGGTGTGAATGATATACTATCGCTGAATGTACCCACCCTTGTGCTCCAGGGGTCTCCTCCCCCATACTAGGTTTGCCTTGCCTGCCACTAGAGAAAGACATCTCTCAATGCCAAAGATTGGTGAAAAGGAAAGGGATTATTTATTTAAAAAGTTATACAGACTTAGAGTAATGACTTAATGTCTTCATTAAAAATACTAAAGTCCTTTAGAATACCCACAAATGCACAGTCCTTCCTTCTCCCCTCTGCCCAGTGCGTGGTACTGTATCTCAAGAAAAGAAGTAGAAGTCTGTGGTTCAGGCAGCCCCTCAGTTCCTGCACCATCAGCAGTGTCACCCCTGCGATCCCCAGCTAATCCAAAACCATGTGGCACCTTCTCATGGCCCACCAGCAAGAATCCTTTCACCCCTTTTTTACCAGGCAAAGTCTCTTCTGCTTCCTAAGCCATGTGGCAAAAAGGGAGCACCCTAAAGCTTCATGGTCCCAACTTCTGCCAGAACTGTGAGGTCCCAGAAAGCCCGCATGAATGTTGTGCCTGGGTTTAAATCCAAGCCCCAATCTTCCTCTGCAGCCCAATTTCTGACTCCTCCCACAATCTGTTACACCTGCCAGCATTCCCGTATTCTTCCAACTTTTCTGGGCTGCCATAGTAAGTCCAGGCAGGTATGACCCCATAAGGTGGAGCCAATCATCTACAAGCTTTACACAGGTGCTATACACAGAGGGAGTTGCCTCCCATTTACATCATGGGTTCAAGTCGCTCCCATCCCCCTGTCTCAAAGCATGGCCACAGCTGTATAACACATCTATGAAACCAGTTAAACGTTATAGATATATTAAATGATCATTGTAGAGGTTATCTGTAAAATTGTTTGCTACTCAAAACAACTCTCAGTGGCCCTGCTCCATGCGTCCCATCCCTCAGCTCAGACTTGCAAGGGTGAGGAAATCCTATACATATTTTAATATTTCCTAGACACCCTGAGTTCTGGACCCCATTACAAATCCCTATTTGATGCCCCCTTGGCTGCACCCTGTTATACTTGGAGTCTTTAAAGACATACTCCCCTCCAGACACTCTGAAGTTGACCACAGTATATAAGGCCCCTCAGAAAATGTTCCAGGGCATTATGCTGTCTGTGGATTTCTCCATCCTCGGGTAAATTTCCATCTGAAATGATCTTTTGCTCCTTCTATCATGCCAAATTCCACTTCCATTCTTTTGTGCTGTGGGCCTCTTATCCCCACTTCCATCCCCTTCATAAGTGCTTTTAATTTATCTCTCTCAGATTCCCTGCCTGTTTTGTAGATTTAAAATATTAAATCCAATAATTTTATTCACATCATGATGAACATGCAAACACCAAGTGGAAACAGCTGATGTGTGAGATTGTGAGTTTTTTTTATTTTTTTTCCTTTTAAAAGTTTTTTTACTGTTGTTAGTATGTTAAATATATAGTTCACAATTAAAATAAGACTACATTTTACTATACAAAAAACAGAAGAGAAAAACACAACATGGTAATGTGTTATTATTGTATACAGAAACATACTGATAAGATAGGGCAATATTTCTATAATTATTTAGAGATATTTTCAAATCTGAGAAACACATGAAGGAAACCTTTCTGAAAGGGTAATGAACTTTTCCACTCACAACACCTCCCTGAATGTCCTTAAGAAGGGTAACAAGATAAGGACACAAGAGTATAGAATTATTGGGTCATAAATGAGACACCTGAGTCATGAAGAATTGTTATCAAAATGTCACATTGTTCTTGGATAATGGTCTTTGTAATTTTTGGAATATCTAGAAACTTTATAAACACAACTTTTCTTATTCACATTTAAATACCTATCTGGATTAAATGTCTAAGACAGAAACAGTGAAACAAGAATGAAGAGTGTTCTAGAGTAATAAATGTGCCCCCCAAAAAACCTGAGGCTGTGATAACTCTGAAAACATAAAAGCATGGCAAAGTAGATATGCTATATCCCATTATTTTTACCATGGAATATAATCCTTCCTTTTGATGCAAAAAAGCTCTAGTAACATTCTTGGTGCAGTGGTGTTGACTGCCCTGAGGTTATGGATAATGCAACTAAATATTACAATTAAACAGTTTACACTAAAATTATATACTGTAAGTCTACTATAGTGAGTTTATGTCTTCTGGGGAAACATTTAAATTTAAATGTGACCTAATATATGGAAACTAATGATATTTAAAGTGAATGTCATTATTCCAGAATGTGTTAAGTCAAAATCACCAATAGTGTAGACTGTGTATGGCCAGGCTTCCTTTACCTTTTTGATGCATTTGAAAAGAAATCATTTGACCAAAACAATAACAGATAACAACAATAAAGTGATAGGAGAAAGGGAAGGAGAGAAAGAAGAAAGGAGCAGAGTAGGAAAGGAAAGTTGGTTACAGATTAAGCATAATATAGTTACTTTTCAAATTGCTTGTGGTGTAAGGAGAAAAGGTTAGGTTAATGCACCTCATACACAAAAGGACCCTTAGACGTTAAAGCAGTTTTTTTCCAAAATTGACACATTGAAGCTTGTTTTCTTTCATTTCCAACCACTAATGAGTAGTGAAGATAGAGCAAGAAAAACAAGACACTTAAATAAGTCCCTAAATGGGTAATATCAAGAATCAGTGCATCCTGAACATCTAAAGAAGACGACCTCCCCAGACATTCTTCTCTGAGATTTCCAGTTTCTGCTACACTTCTAATTTCTAGAGAAAAGAAAACAGTCTCTCTGTACTATGTTTGACAGTGCTTGATCTTGTGACTAGGAAAACCATGAACCTTCTCCTGTTTGAAATATGAACCAAAGTAAAGTGACACAGAGAACTGACTTTAACTTGCTGTGCAAACATAAATTCCGGAAACTATTCTGAGCTATAACATTTTTCTCATCATCCAGTCCATGAAGTTGTGATTTTCCACAATGTTTTTCCTTAAGACAAGGGTCTAGAACCTCCTCTTCCTTGTGAGCCTGGAGAGCAAAGGTGAGAAGGTGATGAAAAAGCACATACAGGATTCTCCCCAACAACAAGGCAGTGGTCCTCATGTATTAGCAGTCAGTCAAGATGCTAACTTGGGAAGCCCTTCAGAGGGTGCCCACCCTGCACTGTTACTTCAGTTGGCACATGGCATCAATCCTAGGCAGTTCTGTAATATGACTCAATCATTGTTTCAGTATGTGACAGCCATCCAAGCTAAGAAGTCTCTTCAAAATACACACATCTTTTTGTATTATTAATTCTCTCAACTTTTGAACCTGGGAGTATTATGTAATAGCCATAATTTGACTTTATAACAATAAAGTAATGATCTACATAATTGATAGGGGATTCATTCCAACCTGACTTCCACACCATTTAGAGGTTGTAAAGATTTTGTCTGATACAAGCTTATAGTTCTGAGACTACTATTAATTATGAGAAAAGTCATTACTAAAGTTCAACTTATTTTCAAAGACTTATCTAGGAACTCACTATTTAGCCTCAACATTTATAAAATTATTATGTGGTGTCAGCCAGCTTTACTCAGGCAAAGTTGATTACTTTTCCAAGAACAAAATGGCTTTATGGTTTGTTCTGAACTGCAAATTGAGAGATTTAATGATACAAGCTTATTTAAAGAATGTCATGGACTATTATACTCAGTCATATTTTGAAGCCATAAAAGGACATTAACAAGCCATCAGTGAATTTCTGCTGCATCTAGTCTCTCTGCCTCTTTAAAGGGTCTAACTAGGTTAGGTCTTTCCAGGACAAACTCTCTTTAACTGAACTCAAAATCAATTGATTTAAGACCTTATCTACATCTGCAATATCCTATCACTATTGCTATGTAAGTAGCATAATCAAAGGGTGACATCATGATATTCACACACACCTCCAACTCAAGAAGAATAAATAATACATTGGGAAAAAGAAACCAGGCTGCCTGCTAAGGATTCTGCTCCACTGCAGAGTTCAACACTTCCCAAGGCCTTAGAGCTCTATGAACAAGTAAAGGCAGAACTGGTGATAGACTGGGGCAGGTGCTACCTAAAGCTAGGTCAGGACTAGTAGTTCTAAATCATGGTTTTACATTAGAACTACCTAGAGCTTTATAAAGACCTTATCCCGAGCTCCACACCCATAGATTATGATATAATCTGTGTGGCCTGGGCATCAGAATGTTCTTAAACTCCCAGGTGATTATGCTATGCAGCCAGGGATGAGAATCACTGGTTCAGACACTAAATATCTATTTAGTCTGAGTCATGCTGATGGAAGAAACCACTCCAGAAGTCATCAACCAGTCTTTACAATTGGGACCAACCAGTCTTTACAATTGGGTAGATGCATACCAAGGTAGATTTTACCAAACATCGTTTCAGATGCTATCAGCTCATCCCTGTGGTTGTAAAATCACTGAAAACAGAATCAGGTGGCACATCTCTACCATCTTTTTTAGGGTAAAGAATATCTATATTTGAAACAGGCTCAGAGTCACACACCTGCTAAAGAAGTTAGCAAGGCTGGGACGCCTTCTCAGTACTTAATGGCTGCATGGCTTTGGGCCAATTGCTCAGTTTTCTGATCTGTAAAATAGGAAAATTTTAGTGCCTAGTTCACAGGATGGTTAAGAAAACTGAAATGAGTTGCTTTGTGGGAAGAAACAGTTTGAGCTCAGTGTTAGGAGGTACTTTAACAAGTCCCAGAGTGTCAGTTAGAGTACCTATTTGTTACAATAAAGTAAGTATCTGCATACAGTACAGAACTAGTTGGTTATCTTTAGGGTTTGAATTTATATATGAGATTGGACTAGATTTAACTTGGGAACAGATTGAAAGATAGCACGATACTAATATTGAATGTACTTTATCAGGATGGCTAGACACAGGTGGAAGTTGAGTTTGTCCTGGAACTCCAGCCCTTCCATATGTGCCCTTTTTCCACCTTTGATGTGCCTCTTTATCAACATGCACTCCGATGCCTCTTCAATGCCTAGGACCTCATTGCTTCTTCTTGTGCCCTCTCTTCTTAAAAATTCATAATGTTAATCATCCCACCCTAAATCGTCACCCTTTCTCCCTCTGCATTCTCTCTTTGAGCCATCACTGGATTTAAATATCATTTATAAATATAATTTGTATAAGTAATGTCCCCCATATTGCCGTGCCTACATCCTCTCCATTTTCATACTCTAGTTCTGCACATTCATATACTTGCCGAATGGTGTCCATAGTCCATAAGCATCTCAAGCTCCATGTCTATGTAGCCCCTTCTCAGTGAATCTGCCATCACACTGCTTGAGAGAAAACCATGTACCTGAAATCAAACTGGAGTTCCCCCTTTCTCAGCCAGTATACCAACTGATGGACAAATTCAGTGGATTTCTTCTAGGTGTCTGCCCAGTCTCTCCCACCCATGACCATTGCTGTAAATATTCAACAAATCTTCAAACTGCTCTGTCTGTAGACTTGCAGCCCTCTCTCTACTTGCTTCACACACAGCTGCCAACTACCTGTCAAAGGTATGTGTGGTTATGCTACTTCCCTTTGTATGAGACCTCATTGGCTCTCTAAAGGCTACAGAGTCAAGTCCAAATGTTTCTCCTTCTCAGAGCTTTCTGTGGCCCAGTCCCTGTGGTGGAGTTAGCCAGCCCTTCCTATGTTCCCATACCTCCTAGACACAGCATTATGACACCCTGACCTCTACTCTGTGCCCAAATTTTAGGTCTTCTACTAGACTGGGAGTGACTTGAGGACAAGAATTTTACCTTGTAAAATACCTGCATATAATATGACTCAACTAATATTTGTTGAATTTACTGGCACTACAAAACTAAACTTCTCAGGGTATCTGTATTTCAAGACTTAAGTTTTTGAAGTAATGAAAAATATTGACAACTCAGCTTCAAGCTGGATTATTTTCCTTCTCTGTTCTTCAACAAGATATCCACGTATATTTTTAGAGCACTTTAATAATGTTATCTGAATTATTAATAAAGTTCTTCAAAGGTAGTATTGCTGTGACCATGTAATATATGCTAACATCATGGACTTTCAGACCCTGAAGTGGAGACTCATGACCTCCTTTTCTCAGCACACAGATAGAATCCAAATAATGAACTCCTGTTCTAATGTGCACCCATGTTTTTGTCCCAATCTTTCAGGAAAAAAATCTTGCCTTTTAATTTTTTAAATTTAATTATTTGTTTATATTTATATACTTGTTTTTTGTATTATAAAGGAATTTTAGTGTTTATTTTTAACATATTACAGTACAATAAAATTTATATGACAAATAATTACAAAATACATGAACAAATACAAGGTACAAGAAATTTTACATACAGATAACAAATTTACAAAATTTATGCATCATTGAAGGCCAAGAACACTTGGTTAATGTCAATATCAAAATTATCATCTTCTGCCCTGGCTGGTGTGGCTCAGTGGATTCAGTGCAAGACTGTAAACCAAAGTGATACAGGTTCAATTCCCAGTCAGGGCATATGCTTGAGTTGCAGGCCAGGTCTCCAGTAGGGGGCACATGAGAAGCAACCACATATCGGTGTTTCTCTTCCTCTCTTTCTCTTTCCCTTCCCCTCCTTCTAAAAATAAGTAAATAAAATATATTTTTTAAAAAGTATCATCTTCCATTTCTACATTACTGGTGTTTTCTGAAGAGTCACATTCCTTATCCTAGTAAATTTCGTTATCCTCGGTTCATCCATAGAATTGCTGATGCCACATATTTAAAACGATTTCACAACCACTTCTTTCCTGACACTGTTCTGTGATGTTAAGATCCAGTCACAAACCTGGGCAACTGTGTGCTTCCTTAATTTGGCCTGTATGTGTAAATCATTACCAGTTGACCACATCCATGATGTCCAGTCTTTCTTCATTAAGTCATTAATGGGCTTGTTTACTGACACACCAAGATATTGCATTTTGCTGGTTAGCCCACCACCTATAGCAGTAAGTTGGGTTTTCAAGTCCACTGTGATTGCTTTTGCACTTTATGTAACATGGGCTTTGAAGTGATTAAAAACAAGCAGAGGCATTTTTTGTTTGTTTGTTTGTTCGTTTGTTTATTTGGTTGGGTTTTTGTTTTGTTTTATTTTGTTTTGTTTTGTTTTGTTTTAGTAATTCTCCAGGCCTTTGTAATCAGACTTTGTTAAACTAGATTCTCATGCCTTCTTCATTCATCCATCCTTCTTGCACATGGACAATAACTCCACTTGGAATCTTTCTTTCAGAAATATATTTTTTTTAGAGATGATCACAGGTGGTAGTTTTGTTCCATCTGCACAACAGGGTAAAACAGTGAAATATGTTTTCTCATGACCACTAGTTCTAACAGTCATGGTCTTTGCTCCTTTGAGGTACAAAGTTCTGTTGGATGGCACATCAAATGTGAATGGGACTTCATCCACACTGGCGATTAGGAATAGTTCAAAGTTCTAAGCCTTTTTCTTTTTTTAAGGGTTTTATTTATTTTTAAGAAAAATAAATTTCATTTTTTACCTAATCAACAAAATGGAGAAGCAAGAAAAATATAACTAGAGGCATTGAAATAAAGAACAAACTGACAGTAACCAGAGGGGATGAGGGAAAGAAGGGGAAGGGTCATCAAGGAACATGTGTAAAGGACCCATGGACAGAGTCAAAGTGGGGTAGGATTGAGGACAGGAGATTAGGGTGGGTGGATCAGGGGAAAGTGGTGGAGGGAAAATGGGTACAACTGTACTTGAACATCAAAATTCTAAGTTATTCTAAGATCGATAACATAAGAATGAAATTCTAAAACTTGATCCTCATAGCCTGCTGAATGTTTTGGGGTAAGTTTCATTCATGTCCTCATGCTCAAACCTTCTCTCTTCATAAAGTTAAAATACCATTTAGGTGTCCCTGAGAAATCATCAGTTTTTTTTTTTTCTTGTGCAATCCTTTACCTTCTGCTTGTACCACCTTGTTCGAGGTCTTTAGCTCCTGCTCCACCTCTGGCCACTTTGGAGGTTTCCCTCGCATTGCCTTCTTCTATCTTGCCATCTGAAGAAGCTTCTCTTTTTCTGTTGCCTCCAAAATCTGTCGACACTCTCTGTGGGAAGAAGTCCAAAGTGTCTCTAGGCAGCTCTGTTGCCATTCTTTTTAGCATAGTTAATAACTTTTAGCTTAAAGCTTGCACTGTACAAAAACTATCTTCCCCTGGCTGGTGTTGCTCAGTGGATTGAGTGCTGGACTGTGAACCAAAGGGTCACTGGTATAATTCCCAGTTGGGGAACATGCCTGGGTTTCTGGCCAGGCCCCCAACAGGGAGCACGTGACAGACAACCACACATAGATGTTTCTCTCCCTGTCTTTCTCCTTCCCTTCCCCTCACTCTAAAAATAAATACATAAAATCTTTAAAAAACAGTTTTGACATTTTCCAAGGGATTTTCCAATTCCAATAATTTCTCCTGTCTAAAGTGTATGAAGAGAAATGTTGTGCTGTTTACCATATGGTAATAAAATCTGCATCACCTATCTTACCAAGTAGATAACAATTGGCATCATTTATCTTCCTCTATGGATAACAATATGTTGTTCTTTGTTTCATTTCATTGAATTGTTGGCCAAAACTGCTTTTGTTGCGAGTTCATCATAAGTTCAACAAAACTGATTATCATATTCCAGGGAATTATTTTGTATATGGATATCATTATCACTTTCTAGAGTTACACTTTTAACACATAAGCATAAAATAAAAAATTAAAAACATTTATATAGATACAGAATTTGTATTACCTATGTGTAATGTGTATCCTTGTTTTTTTCCCTAAAAAAGTGTGCACTATACATGGCAAAATATAGTAAATGCTCTATACATTATGGCAGGGGTGGATGAGTCTCAGCTATGTAGCACCAGAGGAGAGAAAGCCAAGGCCAGGAGGCTACCTCACCCATTGCTGGAAAAAAAAAAAAAGACAATCTTTCAGTGACAAGACATCTGAGCAGCTCTAGGCTGGTGGGGAGAGAAGCTGTTCTCAAGATATTCCTTATCTGAGAAAAATGTATGCACCATCAATAAATCTACTTCATTCTGGTTGTACTCCTTCCACTAAAATGAGCAAAATTTCATTTTAAATATGTAAAAAAATTCCTTGAGCAGAATCTAGCTTTGTTTGTGGAGAGCAGGAGAGGTGAGTAAAGGGGCAAGCATGGTGATAGGAACACAGGGAAAATGCCGATGGGTTTGTAATAATTGATACAACACAGAAGTCTGGGGCCTCTCTCTGCCACCACTAGGGACAGTGAGACTTTTCAGTAGTGGTGACTGAGTTCTGCCATCTGGCTGCATCTCTTCATCACAAGTACTTTCAGATATAGAGCATATTCCCCTAAATAAGTACTTTATTATATACCAGGGGTGGCAACTCTATGACAGCTGTAGGGCATCTGGACCACACTGCTGGGTTAACCAGGCAGCAGCATCCCATCCGATGCCTCTAGTTCCTGCATTCCTCTGCTTCTGGCTCTCCACTGACCTGCTGACCTCTTTTCTTTGGAGTTGGGGGAGACATGTGCAGAATCACTATATAGAACAGAAACCTTGCTTCCACTGATTTACCTCTTTACAGGTGGAAATATTTACAGTAGATTTATTGTCTGTAGCCACTTGCAGAGGGAGTTTCTGGCAGCCTGGCTTGCCAAATGGCAGAGTGGGGCTTGGCTTGTTTGTTATATGTTTGTGTTGTAGTGTGTGCCCTCCCCTCTCTCCTACTAATCTCCAACCAGCTAACCAAGTTTAAAAATCACTTTGAATAGAAAGAAATCTAATAAAGGACACGGGAGGGAAGGCAGATACCTCTGTCCATTGGTGCAGGGGCCATAGAGGGGCTCTGGGCATTCAGAATCACTTTACAAAGATATCAGAATACCAAAATCTGGAATGACTTTCCCCTGCATTGTTTCTCTCTGGATCAGCTTTGCTGGAAAGCCTGATGAAGAATGATTTTCTTTGTTCTTACTTGTATTGTCTTCCATTTGATGGCACCCAGGAGACTTGAATTTCCTATAGATATTGATGTTCCCATGTCTTCAGTGACAAATAACTCAGTAACTTATTTTTAGAGATCTGGTGTTGACACTGCAAGAAGTAACTCTTTTTTCTTTAAAAGAGAAAATAAATTGGAAACAAACTTTAGTCATCCCTCTCAGCTGTACAGTGTCACAAATTTGTGATTTATTATCCTGTTTTCTCCAAGTCTATTATATATTTCCCTCAGCCTTCCTGCAAGGCCTGCTTGGGGCTTGATTAGCCCACATGTTCCCAGGAACATGTTCCCAGGTGTTTCTCAAGAGGTACCTTAAGGACACAGGGAGTTTGAGAGGAGTCAGAGGACTAGAAGCTGCCTCATTTTGTTAGTGAGCAGCAAGTGGGGTCCTGTTGCCCACTGTAACCCTCTAGGCAAAATTCCAGAGGCAAAGGTTTGGTGATAAAGGAAAGGAGTTTTTATTCAAAACTGCACAATTTTGAAATAGCAGCTTCCCACATACATGCATTAGTAACTTAAGCCTATAAATTAATTCTAACTAACTTTTTAATTACAGCTTTAATCAATTAAACTGATCAATTATTGCTAAATTCTTTAACACCTGAGTTCTCCTATCATTCCCCTGATAGTTTTTAATTATCTTATTTCTATAGAGTTAGTTTGCAAACTAAAACAACATAAGATACAAAAGATGCATGGTTTTGGAAGAATGGCAGGCTTCTGCCTCAGAGCTTCTCCCCTCTAAGACCCATAAAGAAGAATAACCCTGCCACCCTCTGCCAGGCCTGCCCAATCCCAGGCTGCACCTGGGAATTTCTTCTCTGATTCAAAACCTATCCCAAACACTGTCCTTTGGGATACACAGACAGCCACAGCATGATCATCCAGGCATCCTCAAGGAAAATAGCCCAGGAGCCACTCTCTACCCTCTTTATTTTGAATCTTCTGGTCCATAATTTCATGCACTCTGGAGGCATTTAGCTTCTCAATCAATTCCTCCCTAGACTATCTACCATTGCTTCAGGCAACCTCTTCCTACATCCCCTCCCTATTCCTCCCCAGTGATCTAATCAGATCTCGCTTTAAACTTGATAATGACCCTACTACTTTCTGACTCTGTTTACTGTATTTCTTCTTCTTCCCAGTTACAAGCCCTGCTTAGTCTCTGTGCTAAAGAGAGCTCAAGGTCTGGGAGGTTGGGTATGGGGGAATTTGGTTGAACAGATAATTAGAGACATGATTGCTTCTAGAAAACTTTGGCAGAACTCCTTAACTTAATGAAAAATAAATTTGTGTGAGCTCATTTTGGTTCTGTGGTATTTTTAGAGCCCAGACTAGCGTGTAGCTCACAGTACCATGGTAAACAAGTGCCTACAGTATTAGCATTGCTATCGTGGATATTCATCTATTGCTACTATGCACCATGCATAATAATCCCTATGGAAACAGTGACTGCACACAATCCCTCTCCTATCCATTTTGTTCATTTATTCATTTTTTTTAGTATATTTTTAGTATCAACCACTGTTAGTCTCAGGGACTTCAGTGATGGATAAGATGTGGTCCCCAAGTTACTCCCAGTCTTGTGGGAGAGACAGATGTATACAAATAAGTATAAATCATATTCTGAATTCTGAATAGTATTATGAAGAAAATGTTATAGGGAATAACTAATGTGGATGCTGGGGATGTTTTGCAAATATGATAATATTTGAATTGAACCATAGAACTGTCACAGGTGGGCACAGGTAACCAGGTTCTTGGTGATCAAGACAAAGAATTAAACCGAACACCCAGAGTTTATAGCAGAGATTGACCTCATGGGCTGGAGGGACTCTCTTCTTATAAAGCGGATCCTTCCTGGCCAGTTTTGGCAGGCTTTTACTGTCCATGTAGAAATAGTTGTATTATTTTAAAGCTATTGCACATGTGGTCTCCCATGACTTTCCTTGATTGGCTGCCAGGAAAGAAAGTCCCACAATGTTAGCTAGTTGACACCCACTTCTCCTGGAATCCCACTGTACTAGGTTCACCTTTCCCTTTGCCAGAGAATTATAGCTCTCCATGTTAGAGATTGGTGAAAGGGAAAGGAATTATTTATTCAAGTTATACAGACTTAAGAGTAATGACTTAATATCTTTATCAAAATCCCAAAGTCCCTTAAAACAGCCACAAACACACAGAGTCCTTCTTTCCCCCTTTGCCCAGTTCATGGTACTGTATCTCAGGAAAAGAAATAGAAAGCCACATGGTGATTCTCTGCTAAAAAACGCGTGGTAGTTTTCTGCTAAAGATGCATGATGATTCTTCTCATAGCTGCAAGGTGGGGGGGGGGGGTCCCCCACTCTGGCCAAAAGCCCATGGTTCTCCCTTCAATGGCTGCCACATCTGTGTTTAAGTCTCCGTGACAACCTTCCTCTGCAGCCCCATTTCCGACTCCTCCCACAATCGGTTACACCTGCCAGGACTCCCATAACCTTCTAGTTTTACTGGGCTGCCATTGTGAGTCTGGACAGGTGTGGCCCCATGGCATGGAGCCAATTATCTCCAAGCTCTCATGAAGGCACTGTAACCAGGAAGAGTTGCCTTCCAGTTACATCTTGGGTGGAAGTCACTCCCTTCTCCCTGGCTCAAAGCATGGCCACAGCTGTTTAACATATCTATAAAACCAGTAAAAGGCTATAGATATGTTAAATGACCGTGCCAGAGGTTAGCTGCAAAGCTGTTGCTAAGTAAAACAGCTCTCAAAGGCCCTGCTCCATGTGTCCCTTCCCCCAACTCACACCTGTGGGGGAGAATGGGAGAGGACATCTTAATATTTCTTGGACACCTTCAGTTCTGGACCCCATTCCAAATCCCTTTTTGGGGCCCCCCCTTGGCTGCACCCTGTATCAGAACCAATTAAATATTATATAGTTACACACACATACACACACACACTTTTGTGTGTGTGTGCATATATACATGGAGAGAGAGAGATTTATTAAGGAATTGACTCACATGATTGTGGCTAGCAAGTCCAAAATCTTCAGAGTAGCCTACCAGGCTAGAGACTCCAGGAAAATTTGTAGTTCCCACTCAAATGCTGTCTGCTGGCAAAATTCTTTCTTGTTCAGGGAGATGAGTCTTTTTCTTAAGGCCTTCAACAGATTGGATGAGGCCCACCACATTATGGATGATAACCTGCTTCACTCAATGTCTACTGATATATGTGTTCATTCCAACCACAAAACACCTTCACAAAAACATCTAGAATAGTAGTTTGTACTGTGCTACAGCCAAACTGACACATAAAATTTACCAACACAGGTAGTGACAAGAATTTAAAAGTCAAATGAAGGCAAGCCAGACCAAAAATATTTTCATAGCTCCTCTTGCTCTTCATGATAATCTCCAAGTCCTTTAACAAGTCAGTCAAGGCCAATCGTGGAAGCTCCTTATCAATCTATCCCCACCCACATGATTCTACTCTTCTCTGTGGGATTCATGCACCAGCCACAGCCAATGACTTAAGCTCCCAAAGGGGATCTGTGCCTTTAACCAGCCCCTACTACTCTGGACTACTCCTACCATCCTATGACTCCATCAACCTCCCCAGTGGGAATCCTCCTCAGCTCCCTGGTTAAGAGTGAATCTGTATAGGTCTACCTCACCACATGCATGGAATGGACAACATAATAGCTAGTACCATAAGATGTAAGTAAACTTAAAGTGTTTACCAAATATAATAAGTAAGCAACTAGTTTATGGGAAACAAGTAAAAGTCATGAGATTTTTTAAATAGGTCAGTAATCTCTACAATGTGCCAAAGGTGCATAGAATTAACAGAAAATATGATGCAACACACAAAAGTGTTACTTATAGGCCAAAAGAATTTCAAAAACTAAGTCATGCTAGTTCTGTGTCCTAACAGCTCTGCCACCTGTAAACCAGCCACACACCAGTTAGGTCCAGTGTGATCCCATCTTAGCCCCATATATTCTCTATCCAAGAACCACAATACAGTTCACAGCTCAAGTTCAGAACAGTAATGGGTGAGCTACAGCTCAGGTGGGCAGATGTACCTGGCTCTCACAGAAAGAGTGTATTATGTTTTTTGGCACCTCCTGTCTGTGGGTCTCCTTACAGCAACAATAACTCCTGGTCTGTCAAACACATCATCAATGAGGAAGCTAGTGTGGTAGAAAGAGACAGGGCCTGAAAATGATACAGGGTGCAGCCAAGAGGGGGCCCCAAAAAGAGATTAGGAATGGGGTCCAAAACCCAAGGTGTCCAGGAAATATTAAGACATCCTCACCCCTTCCCCCATAGGTGTAAGTTGAGGGAAGGGGACAAATGGACCAGGGCCTTTGAGAGCTGTTTTGCATAGCAACAGCTTTGCAGCTAACCTCTGGCATAGTCATTTGACATATCTATAGCCTTTAACTGGTTTCATAGATACGTTAAATAGCTGTGGCCATGCTTTGAGCCAGGGAGAAGGGAGTGACTTCCACCCAAGACATAACTGGGAGGCAACTCCCCTTGGTTACAGTGCCTGTGTGAGAGCTGGAAGAAGATTGGCTCCAGGATATTGGTCTAGATCTGCCAAGACTCACGATAGCAGCCCAGTTAACTTGGAATAATACAGGGATGCTGGCAAGTGTAACCAATTGTAGGAGGAGTCAGAAATGGGGCTGCAAAGGAAGACTGGCACGGGCATTTAAACCAAGACGTGGCAGCCATTAAAAGGGGAGAACCACGTGGGGGAGAACCACGTGGACTTGGAAGAGTTTAGATTCCCTTGCAGCTTTGC
This sequence comes from Carollia perspicillata, assembly GCA_004027735.1. Classification (NCBI taxonomy): domain Eukaryota; kingdom Metazoa; phylum Chordata; class Mammalia; order Chiroptera; family Phyllostomidae; genus Carollia; species Carollia perspicillata. The sequence continues at coordinate 55,584 of PVKM010001116.1, forward strand.
AAGGGGGGAACCATGGGGTCTTAGCAAAGGTGCAGATCCCCTTGCAGCTTTCCAAGGAGCAAATCCATGAGGCTTGGTGAGACTGCAGACCCCCACAGCTCTGGTGGAGGAAAGAAGAGGCTTTGCCTGGACGGTGGCACAGCTGACAGTACCAGCGGCCTGGGGACATGGACGTGTGCTGCTTTTCTTGACTTATGGTAGCCCAGATAAGAGCAGGGGGAGAAGGAAGCACTGTGGGCGTCAGTAGTTATCCTAAAGTACTTTGATAGTTTAATGGGGACATTAGGTCACTTATTTAAGTCTGTATAGCCTTAAATAAACCTTTCTTTTCCTTTTCACAAATCTCTGGCATTAAGAGATATCTTTCTGAGTTGGCGGCCGACAGATGAGCCTAGTAGATGGTCTGGACAGTATTAGTATACCATTCTCCAGAGTTCAGGCCCCTGTGTGTGTATGTAACTGTTCTGTAACAAAAACACTGCACAACCCAGGGAGCATGGCCCTTCCACTGTAAACATCCATTCTTTGTGGGTTAACCTATACAGTCTCTCTCCCTTTGTTGTCACAAGGGGTTAGTAAACCATCCAATACAGCCTTTAACTTAGTCTGTGAGAGTTTACTTCTATGACCTCTAGGCAAGTTTCCCAGGTAGAGTACTTGGGAGTGACCATTGCCTGGAGCTAATTTTCCATACAATACTCATACACATATTCATATTTAGAATAATGTGTTGCATGAGTTAAACACTGACTCAATAAGTATTACTGCAATTACTGGGTGAATAAATGATTGATGATAGACCCACTGACTGACTTAACAAATCAATAAATTACAAGCAGGAAGAGTACATTCTTGCCTGAACTACAAAAGGCAAGAAGCATGTGAGTATGTTTCTTAATTACCTGGCTGCCAAGAGCATAGGATATGAGGAAGGCATGAATTAAATCTAGAAAAGTAGGCAGGAGTCATTAAGGACCTTAAATTCCATACTAAGATATTTCATCTTTATATTTTGGTCAAAGGGAGCCATTAAAAATCTTTAAGTTGGTCAGGTGTTTAACTAAGGTCAGGTCTGACTTTCTGATAACACTGTGACAGAAGAACAAACATGGATTAAAAGAAAAAAAGACCAAAGGCAGTGACCAGGTAGGAGTGTATTGAACTCAGAACTTATCTAGAGAGATAAAAGATTATTAAATGAGTAGAAAAGATAGAAAGGTCAAAGTTAAGATAATAAATTTATATTATCAAAGTTTAAATAAAAGAAAAAGAGTATTTATTGAAACCTTACTATGTGCCAGAAAATAATACTGCCTAATTTTACCCTCATAATAACTCCTTTAGGTTACTAACTATCCTTAACCTGTAGAAACTATGTATAGAAAAGTACTGCTCTAAGCCCCAAACTAGAATTGATCCAAGTTTCATGGAGTTTGAAGCTATTTACAATTTTTAGGCACTCTGCAATACAAAACCATAAATACAAAAAGTACATATGAAAGGGAATATTTATTGGAAAATAAAAAAAAAATTTCAACTTTAGAAACAAATATCAGAAAGGCCATAAAATCCAGTGAAGTAACATTCTGATGAATTAAGGGCCTAGCAACATACTTCTACCTTATATTTTTACCCATATATTCATTGATATCCCTTTTGCATAGCCATAATTTTTTGGTGTGTTTTCTATTGAAATTCTGCACATTATTCTAATACTAATTGATTTGTTTTTACCACCGATAGATTAGAAAGTTTCTTTTATCTTTACAACTCAGTATTTGTAATGTCTTGTAAAATTTCAGGAATGTCAAATTTAACATGAGCTCTCATTTTCAGGGCTTTTAGAATTTTCCTACTCAATGACCAATCCTGGATTCTCTTTGAATTAGAAATGGTTGGCACTTCTGACTCCACTGTTATGCACTTTGCATGCCAGATACCTAAGATAGGGTCTGTTTGCCATGCAAGATCTAATTCCCCACCTCCTTGTTAGTATATCTGGTGAGGTAAGTTGATCCAGGAAACATGCTTCAAAGACAGTCCTATACTGGGACAACTGGTAATGATGGAAAGAACTGAAGTGACTGCAAAAGCACATAATGAGACCCCTCTAAAACTAGATCAAATATACCCCTCATTCAGCTTCCTCTTATCTGCATTCCAAAATTTCCTGTTGGCCCCTCCAATGGCATGCAACATGAGACAAAGTATGACAGTGGGAAAACAATGTGGAAAGAGAATGTCCTCCATCAACTGAGATGAAAAGTTTACTTTTGCAAATTTTAGAAAGTATATGATTTAGTGAACATATCACAAAGGCCCCTCCCAGTATCTTGGAAGTGGCCTATGTGAGAAAATGGGCCACAGAGTCAAAGTCAAAGAATCAAGTCAAATCTAGATTTACTGCCTTAAAAACCCATGCTTTTCTAAGACTCTAAATAAGCCTCAAGACTACTCTTTAAAAAAATTACAATTTTAAGTGTACAATTCAGTGGCATTAAGTACATTTTATTTACATTGTTATACAACCATCATCACCATCCATCTCCAGAATTTGTTGTCTCCCTAAATTGAAAATGTGTATTTATTAAATCCTTCTCCATTCCTTCTCCACCCCCATCCCAGTCCTGGTAAGCTCTATTCTACTTTCTGTCTCTATAATTTTGACTATTCTAGATATTTCATATAAGTGGAATCCTACAATATTTGTCCATTTGTGCCTTGCCTATTTAGCTTAGCCTAATATTTTCAAGGTTTATCAATGTTGTGACGTGTATTAAAATTATATTCCTTTTTAAGGCTGAATAATATTCCATTGTATGTATACACCACATTTTCCTTTTCCATTCATCTACCAATGTGCACTTTGGGCTATTGCAAATAATGCTCTATGAACACTGGTATATAAGTATGTTTATGTCTCTGCTTTCAGTTACTATAAGTATATGCCCAGAAGTAAGGTTGAATCATATGATAATTCTATGTTAATTTTTTTGAGAAACCATTACACTGTTTTCCACCGGGAATGTACAGGGCTCCTCTGATTTCTTCACATCCTCTCCAACCCCTAAAGGGTGTGAACTTGTATCTCATTGTGGCTTCAATATTTATTTACCTAATGATTAATAATATTGAGCATCTTTTCATGTGCTTATTAACCACAAAAACACTTTTTAAAGAATTATCCAGTTAATTACACTACAACTCTCATAAAAGCCTTGCTTTATTTTCATTCAGTAGGATACTCAATGGAATAAGCATAACTACCTTTAAATGAGTCAAGCAATAGAGGATTTTCCTGAGTGTTGGGGAGTGGGTTGTAATCAGCAGAAACAAAGTCATAAAATTTACAGAGGCTTCCAAGAATATCTGGGCTGAAGGTAGCACAATTCAGGGGTATAAAGAGTCACTGCACACATGGGCTTTCCATGATTAGCGGGTATTTTAAAGGCAGAGGATATTTACCATCTCTAAGTTTTGATGATCTTGTTTTAAAGAATACTACAAACTGAATGTATCTATCCCAAATTTCACATGTTGAAACCTTACTCCATATGTGATGATATTTGGAGGTGGGGGTCTTTGGAAGGTGATTAGGTCATGAAGGTAGAGCACTTTTGTATGGAATTATTCCCCTTGTAAGAAGAGATTAGAGAGCTCACTCATTTTTTCTGCCCTGTGAGGACACAAAGAGAAGTCCATCTATGAACCAGGCATAAAATCTGCCTATAACTTGATCTTGGACTTCCCAGCCTCCAGAACTGTGAGAAATATTTTTTTTCCTATGGTGTTTTTGTTATAGCTGCTAAAAAAGACTAAGACAACAGATCTCTGGGGATCCTTCCAACTTAGTCTAAAATCTCTACCTCCATGACAATTTCTAAATCCTTCCATAAAAATGTGTGTCTAGTCTTACTGCATGCTACCATCTCCTTCAGTGGGTGCCAATGTTTTACAGTCTTTGCCATCAGGAAATGTTAGGCTACAGGCATTTATATTAGGCTTCTTCACAAACATAGAGTGCAGCCATGGGTAATGTCACTGTTCGCATTGACATTTTCTGATAGAAAACACATACATAGTCATCTACAGACCCTCTCTTTTTTCAGCAGCTTCACAGAATAAGTCAGCCACCAGATGGGGAATTTAATTAATTAAAACTGACCTCCTGTCTAACCATCCATTGCACAGACATGATCAGTATCTGGACTAGTTTTACTTTAATTTTGTCACAAAGGAAGACTATAATAGGCACCTGTGAATGGTGTGACAATGAGTACAACCTCCTAAGATATTAATTGACAATATATGACATTATATGTCTAGAAGCTGAAAACTATTTCTCAACTGATAACTTCAAATAGGATAATGGAATAGGGCTAGTTAGCCTTGAAGGTTTGGAACAAATTAACTAACACGGTTATGAAGTGAGATACCAAGTACATCAGCTTATAATGTGACCACCAATGTAAGTATCAGACAGCATAGCTATTAGCAGGAGAATGGGAATGGTTAACTTCTTGCTAGGTTAGTGACACATGTATAACACAAAAGTTGCAAATTAATTGCTCAAGTTGGGTACAGGACTATGAGACTTGCCAGAATATTTAAAAGCCTTTACCAAGATTTACTTGTGAAACACTAGAGCCTATTGTATATTGCAGGGTCTTACTTATGACAAAGCTGTTAAACTGAGTTACCATGGTGCTTATTCCAACAATCATTTTGTGAAAATTATACCTCAGTCAATTTATGACACTCAGAATGAATTTTGTTCAAGGCCTTAGGTGAAAATGAATTTTATTTATAATTTTTAAAATTACTTTAGTCAAGTGCTGAAAATGAGATGCCTATGAAAAGTTAATTTTTAAATAAATTCAGCAAAACTTTAAAAAAGTTTTACTTAATACAACTTTAAATGCCTTTATCCCATTGGTGGTTTTAAATGCCTATTTCTAATATTGGGTACAGTTACCAATTTACTAGAGTCTATACTTATACAAGTGTCAAATCATGTCATTTCCAAAGAAAATTAGCATCACTATAATTAGAGATTACTATAAATTTAACAAGTGCTGCTAGTGTTAATGACAGTTTTTGAGATTTATGTATAGATTTAGAACAAGAAAGAAATCATTTTTTAACTGAATGTTTCATTTTAAGGGATTTTTTTGGTCCTTTAAAAATATTCATAATGAATGTCTACCCTCTTTAGGAAATAACACATTATTTTGTCACCCTGGTTTTCAGTTGTTAACATTAAATTACAAGATATTCACCTCCTAGTTCTTTGTGGTAAATGAAAAAAAGTGTTAACAGTGTTCATAATCCCTGCAGTACAAATTCATACATAGTCTTCTTAATACCAAACATACAATCACACAAGAAAACTGTATACTTTCTCACACATAATATGCAAGAGTTCATATTTTAGACTATGATATCATCATCCTGCAAAATCTGAATTCAGGAGGACAATTTTGTATTTAAACAATTTTGCCTTCATCTCCCCAGTCAGTAAATCAAAAACTTACCTCTCTAGTATAGTTCAACTGAAGGTAAATATTATAATTCTCCTACTCTTGATTATTAGAAAGATAATTCAGCTCTGAGTTGAAAGAAGAGTTCATATCATGAGTGAGGGGAGCAAGGTATTGAGCCTATGGTTGAATAATCATATCCTACCAGTCTGCTCTCAATTAATATTACTTTTAGTGGAAAAGAGAGTGGAAGCATACATACTGCCTAATGAAAACTTTTCCATAGAGATACTTGCAGTTAAAATAGATGTGACAGGAACCAAATCAAATGCATAAGATTGTTTTTGCAGTCCTTTATAATGCATGTAAGACTTGGCAAATGGTAGAGGAGTGAATGGAAGCAATACTAACCTCCTAAAAAGGACCAATCTGAAATTACAACCAAATTGTGGAGAAATCACCCAGAACAAACACTGAATAATAGAGAGACAAGGCCTTAAAAATCTCAGACAGAGAGAGGAATCAGCTTCAGCGCTAACTAACTGGTAAGGAGTGCTGTGAGACTAGAGAAGGCTGGCTGGGCACCCACAGGTGGCAGCACCAGGAGGATACTTAAGTGGCCAGTTGGATCCCCCTGAGAAGAAAGGGGTCTAAACCCTAAGGGGATCTGGGGTTCCCAGCCTAGAGCAACACAACCAAAAAGATACACAGATAACAATCAGCTACAAAAAGCGGCAGGGCTCCTCTTTGCCAGAGATGGAGAGCTGGAGTTGCAAAGAGCCATTTAAAGGGCCAACACACAAATTTTCATTTGCTGTCACTTACCCAGGGTTCCAGCAAAGGTGGGAACAGAGTGGGCTGGAGATGCCTGAGGAGAGGCTGGGGATGGAAGCTTTGGAAAAAAAGCTGAGAGAATAAATGCTGAGATCCTGTTGCTGAATCATCCCCCAGACAGCAGCAACCATCCTATTCAGGCAGACCACTCCCCTCTGAGCCTGAGCAGCTTAAGAGGAAACGACAGCCCCACCCCCAAGAGAGACTCTGCCCCAGCTGTGTGGTGCTTAAAATGACTGATGAGTGCACAGCGGCTATATTAACAACTGAAGGAAGCAACCACAGACAGTAGATCCCTGAAAGTCTCAGAGCAGGCTGCCTAAGATGAAATGGGGTCAACATTTGACATCACCAGAAGCAGATCCAGAAAGCAAAAATTGTGGTAAATACTAGAGGCTACCAAGATGGAATCGATTGTGGCCTTCTCCATAATTAGCAATATCTTCCTTCCTGCATAGCTTTTAACATTCATTCTTGTACAGCACATTTGAACATATTAAGTCATTAGAATTCATACTATAGTTTGTACCTCTACTTGTATTAGTCTTAAACTGTTTACACTATTATTAACACAGGTTCATTCACTATTGATACTGAGATTGCAAGGGAAAGGTATTTTTGTGGATGTGGGTTTGTTCCTTGGGCTTTGTGGTTTTGTTCTGGTAGCACCTGCACAACAGCATACAAGACATGGTGGGTGGAATGACTGTCAATCAACAAGCTGGAGGGAAAGACCCACCAAAGAAAGACCCAAAAACAATCAAAACCCAAATACACCAGAGAGTCAACATAAATGACAGCCCAAGAGCATCAAGTTCAAGAGATCATGGAAACTGTACAACTGAATCTCACAGGTCTGAAAAGACTAATAACAAGTGACAAAATTGAAACAGTAATCAAAAACTCCAGGCACACATAAGCCCTGGATCAGACCATTTCACAGGAGAATTTTAGAAAAACATTTAAGGAAGAGCTAACCCCTATACTTCAGAGACTATTACAAAAAATCCAAGAAGATGGAGGACTCCCAAACTGTTATGAAGGCAGCATCATCTTAATCCCAAAACAGATATAGACACAATAAAGAAAACTACGGATCAATATTGTTCATTAACATATACGCTAATATCCTCAACAAAATACCAGCAAACTAAGTACAACAATACATTAAAAGGATCATACACCATGATCGAGTGAATTTCATCCCAGGGATCCAAGGATAATACAACATACACAAGTCAATAAACATAATACATCATATAAACCAAAGAAAAAACAAAAATCACATGATCATATCAATAGATAAGGAAAAAAGATTTCATAAGGTATGGAATCCATTTATGATAAAAAAATCTTCAATGAAGTGGAAATAAAGGGAACATACTTCAATATAATAAATGTCATATACAAGAGACCTCCACCCAATATCACACTCAAAGAGCAAAAACTAAAAGCTTTCCCACTGATATCAGGAATAAGACAAGGATGTCAGCTTTCACCATTTCTATTCAATACAGTATTGGAAGTCCTAGCCACAGCAATCATACAAGAAAAAGAAATAAAAGGCACCAAAATTGGAGAGGAGAAAGGAAAACTGTCATTCTTTGCAGATAACATGATAGTGCACATGGAAAACCCTATAGATCCCACCAAAAAACTACCCAACCTATTAAGTGAATCTGGGAAAATAGGGGGATACAAAGTCAATATTCAGAAATCAAAACTATTTTTGTATATCAACAATGAAATATTAAAAATAGAAATTAGGGGAAAATCCCATTTGATATAGCAACAAGAAAAATAAAGTACCTGAGAATAAACCTAACCAAGGAGATAAAAGACCTGTACTCAGAAAACTACACAACACTGAAGAAAAAAATTAAAGAAGACACAAACATATGGAAGTATGTCCCATGTTCATGGACTGGAAGAATTAACATAATTAAAATATCCATACTGCCCAAAGCAATTTATAGATTCAATGCAATCCCTATTAAAATACCAATGACATATCTCACAGATGTAGAAAAAACATTTCAAAAATGTATATGGAACCATAAATGACCCCAAATAGCCACAGCAATTTTGAGAAAGAAGAACAAAGTAGGAGGGATAACAATACCTAATATTGAACTGTATACAAGACCACTGTAATCAAAACAGCCTGGTACTGGCATAAGGACAAACACATAGATCAATGGGCAAGAATAAAGAAGCAAAAATGGAATCCAAGTCTCTATGGTCAATTAATATTTGACAAAGGGGGAAGCAGCATAAAATGGAGCAAAAATAGCCCCTTCAACAAATGGGGTTGGGAGATCTCGATACCTACATGCAAAAAAGTGAAACTCGATCATCAACTTACAACATACACAAAAATAAACTCAATATTGAAAAAAAAGATTTAATATAAGTCACAACACCATAAAAGTACTAGAGGAGGACATAGGGATATAAATATCAGCTATTCAACGCAGCAATATTTTCAACAATATATCCTCTAGAACAAGGGACATAAAGAAAATAATAAACAAATGGGATCTTATCAAAATAGAAAGCTTCTGCACAGCTAAATAAAACATCAGCAAAATGAGCCCTGGCTAGTGTAGCTCAGTGGATTGAGTGCAGGCCTGAGAACCAGAGGATCAAGGTTCGATTCCCAGTCAGGGCACATGCCTGGATTGCAGGCCAGTTCCCATCAGAGGACACACAAGAGGCAACCATACATTGATGTTTCTCTCCTTAACCCTTCCCCTCTAAAGATAAATAAACAAAATCTTTAAAAAAATCAGCAAAATGAAAAGGGAACCAAACATATGGAAAAATATATTTGCAAATGGTACCTCAGACAAGGATTTGATCTACAAAATGTATGATGAATTCACATTACTCCAGGAAGACAAACAATCCAATAAAAAATGGGTAAAGGACATAAACAGACATTTCCCCAAGGAGGACATACGGAGTGCCCTGAGATATATGTAAGGATGTTAAGCATCACTATCCATCAGAGAGGTGCAAATTAATACCACTGTGAGATATCACTTCACACTGGTCAGAATGGCCATCATAACAAATCAAGAAAAAACAAGTGTTGAAGAGGTTGTGGAGGAAAGGGAACCCTGGTGAACTGTTGGTGGCAAAACAGTCTGGTGCAACAACTGTGGAAAACAGTATGGAATTTCCTCAGGAATGGAACTGCCCTTTGACTGAGCAGTTCCACTGCTAGGACTGCACCGTAAGCATCTTGTACAACCAATTCAAAAGAACCTATGCACCCCAATGTTCATAGCAACCCAATTTACAATAGCCAAGTGCTGGAAGCAACCTAAGTGCCCATCAGTAAATGAATGGATCAAAAATCTATGGTACATTTACCCAATGGAATGGTACATAGCAGAAAGAAAGAAGGAGCTCCTACCCTTTGGGACAGCATGGATGGATCTGGAGAGCATTGTGCCAAGTGAAGTAAGCCAGGCAGTGAGGGACAAATACCATATGATATTACCTTTAAGTGGACACTAATCAACGAAACAAACAAGAAGGCAAAATATAACCAGAGACACTGAAATTAAGAAAAAAGGGACAGTAACCAGAGGGGAAATAGGAGGGGATAATTGAAGGAGGGGAAGGTGAAGGGTTTTCAGGAACGTGTATAAAGAACACTTGGACAAGTCCAAAGTGGGGTAGGATCAAGAGTGGGAAGTGAGGATGGTTGGGGTGTGGGAGCATAGTGGGAGGGAAATTGAGACAACTTTACTTTAACAACAATAAAAAAAGAAAAAATATGCTTAGCTGAAAATAAAAAATAAAAAGATGGTATCACTCACCTAAGCAATATAAAAAAAAAAAAGAAATGCAGGTGAAACTACATTAAAAAAAAATTGTTTTATTGTTGTTCAAGTAGAGTTATTTGCATTTACCATCCCACCACTCCCCCACCACTGCAGCCATCCCCACCTCCCTCCTCTGCTTCCATCCCCTTTCGTTTTGTCCATGTATACCTTATAGTTCTTCCTGAAGACCCTTTCCCCTTTCCCCCCACTTCATCCCCTCCCATGTCCCCTCTGGATACTGTGTTTGTTCTTAATTTCAATGGCTCTGGTTATATTTTGTGTGCCTGTTCATTTTGTTGATTAGGTCCCACTCACAGGTAAGATCATATGGTATTTGTCTTTCACTGCCTTGCTTATTTCACTAAGCATAATGCTGTCCAGTTCCACATGTGCTGTCTCAAAGGGTAGGAGCTCCTTCTTTCTTTCTTCTTCATACTATTTCATTGTGTAAATGTAACATAGTTCTTTGAAACATTCATTTACTGATGGGTAATAAGGCTGTTTCCAGCACTTGGCTATTGTAAACTGTGCTACTATGAACATTGGGGTGCATAGGGTCTTTTGAAACCTATAGGTGTTTCAGAGTTCTTAGGATATAATCCCAGCAGTAGAATTCCCAGGTCGTAAGGCAGTTCTATTTTTAGTTTTCTCAGGAAATTCCATCCTGTTTTCCACAGTGGCTGCACCCATCTGCATTACCATTAATAGTGCACTAGGGTTCCCTTTTCTCCACGTCCTCTCCAACAATTGTTTGTTGATTTGTATATCATGGCCATTCTCAACAGGGTGAAGTGGTGTATCATTGTGTTTTTAATTTGCATCTATCTGATGGATAGTGATGCTGACCATCCTTTCATATGCCTCTGGCCCCTCTGTATGTCCTCCTTGGAAAAGTGTCTGTTCAAGTCTTTTGCCCATTTTTTTATTGGGTTGTTTGTCTCCTGGAGTGGAGTAGTGTGAGTTCTTTATATATTTTGGAGATCAAACCTTTGTCCAAGGTATGATTGGCAAATATGTTTTCCCATACTGTTGGTTCTTTTTTCATTTTAATGCTATCTTTTTAGCCATGCAGAAGCTTTTTAATTTGATGATATTCCATTCGTTTATTATTTTCTTTATATCCCTTGCTCTAGGGGACATATTGGTGAAAATATTTCTGTGTGGAATGTCTGAGATTCTCCTGCCTATGTTTTCCTCTAGGACTTTTATGGTGTCATGGATTATATTTAAGTCATTTATCCACCTTGAATTTATTTTTGTGTATGGTGTAAGTCGGTGACCAAGTTTCATTTTTTGGATGTAGCTGTTCAGCTCTCCCAATACCATGCCTGAAATTTTGATATTGGCCTCAAGTTTTCTTTCTTTGTTATGTCTTTATCTGCTTTGGGGATTAGGATAATGCTGGCTTCATAAAAAAAGTTTGGGAGTCTTCCATCTACTTGGATTTTTTTGGAATGTCTGTGAAATATAAGGCTTAGCTCTTCCTTAAATGCTTTATAAAATTCTCCTGTGAAACGTCTGATCCAAAGTTTTTGTGTGTTGGGAGTTTTTTGATTACTGCTTTAATTTCATCAGCTGTTTCTGTTCTGTTCAGACTTTTTGCTTATTCTCCATTCAGTTTTGGGATATTATATTTTTCTAGAGATTTGTTCATTTCACCCAGGTATTCAAATTTCTTAGAATATAGTTCTTTATAGTCATTTCTTACAATCCTTTGTATTTCTGTGGCATCAGTTGTAATCCCTCCCCTTTCATTTCTGATTGTGTTTATTTGGATCCTCTCTCTTTTTTTTTCTTGATGAGCCTGCTTAAAGGCTTGTCAATTTTGTTTATCTTTTCAAAGAACCAGCTCCTGGATTTATTGACCCTTAGAATTGTTCATTTAGTCTGTACATTACTTAATTCTGCTCTGATTTTGATTATTTCCTTCTTTCTGCTTCCTCTGGGTTGTCTTAGTTTTTGTTCCTCCAGTTCTTGTAGGTGTAGGGTTAGGTTGATTATGTGAAATGTTTTGATCTTGTTTGGGTAGGCCTGTATTGCTATGAACTCTCATGACTTCCTTAGCTGTGTCCCATAACTGTTGGATTGTTGTGAGTTCATTTTTGTTTGTTTCCAAAAAAAATTTCGTTTCTTCCTTAATGGCATTCTTGACCCATTCATTGTTTAATAGCATGCTATTCAATCTCCATTTGTTTGGCTGTTTTTCGAGTTTTTTTCCTTGTGGTTGATTTTCATTTTCAGTCCCCTGTGGTCAGAAAAAATGCTTGATTAGATTTCAATTTTTCCTGAATGTGGTGAGGCTTGTTTTGTGTCCTACTGCATGGTCTACGTTTTACATTTTTCCCTGTGTATTTTGCTTCTTTGGGATGAAAGGCTTTCTATACATCAGTTAAGTCCATTTGATCTAGGACATTGTTCAATGCAGCAATATTTTGTTGATATTTTGTTTGGAATATCTATCCATTTTTGACAATGAAGTGTTGAAATTCCCTACTATAATTGTGTGGCTGTCAATATCTTTCTTGAAGTCTTCCAAGATTTTTTTTATTTATTTATTTGAGTGCTCCTGTGTTGGGTGCCTTTATATTTACAATGTTTATGTCTTCTTGTTGTATTCCTCCCTTGAGTATTATGAAGTGACCTTCTGGGCCTCTTTTTATGGCCCCTTTTTCAAAGTGTATTTTTTCTGATATGAGAATTGCAACCCTGGCTTTTGTTTCCTGTCCATTTGCTTCGAAGATTTTTTCCAGCATTTTACTTTTATTCTGGTAGGTCTTTTGTTCTGAGGTTGGTCTCCTGTAGGCAGAATATGTGGGGATCATGCTTTCTTATACATTCAGCTATTCTATGACTTTGAATTGGAGCATTAAATCCAGTTATGTTTAAGGTTATTATTGATAGGTACTTATTCATTGTCATTTTTTATGCCTGTGCTCCTCTCTCTCTCTTTTTCCCCCTTTTCTTAAAGCAGACCTTTGAGCATTTCTTGCAGAGCTGCTTTTTAGGAGCTGAATTCTTTGAGGCTTCTTTAGTCTGGTAAATGCCTTATTTGTCCTTCCATTCTATTTGAGAGTCTTACTAGATAGAGTAGTCTTAGGTGTAGGCCTTTGGTTTTCATTACTTTCATTTATGGATTTGAGTATTTCCATTGAGAGGTCAGATACTAGCTTTGTTGGTGCTCTCTTGTATGTTACTTTGTGTTTCTCCTTTGCTGCCTTCAAGATTCTCCCTGTGTTTCAAAATTTTGCCATTTTATCATTTTTCAGTATTAATAAAACATAATTTTACTTTTTACTAGTTCAAATATTCTTTATATTAGTGTACTAAATTATTTCTCTTTATCTGGACAGTTTTTATTTCATTTAATTTTATTTTAATTGTTATTCAAGTACAGTTCTGTCTTTTACTCCCATCCCAGTCCACCCACCAATTTCTCCCCACCTCCCTCCCATTTCCACTTTCTTTAGTTTTTGTCCATGTGTCCTTTATACTTGTTCCTATAATACCTTCCCTTTTTCCCCTGGAAATCTCTCCCCTCTCCCCTCTGGTTGCTGTCATCCTATTTTCTATTTCAATGCCTTTGGTTATATTTTGCTTGCTTGTTTGTTTTGTTGCTTAGGTTCAGGTTAAAGGTGAGATCATATGGTATTTATCTTTTACCACCTGGCTTATTTCACTTAGCATAATGATTTCCAGTTCTATCCATGCTGTTGAATATAGTATGAGCTCCTTCTTTCTTTCTGCCACATAGTATTCCATTGTGTACATGTACCATAGTTCTTTATCCATTCATTTACTGATGGGCACCTAGGTTGCTTCCAACACTTGGCTATTGTAAATTGTGCTGCTATGAACATTGGAGTGCATAGGATATTTTGGAATGGTGTTTCAGGGTTCTTGGAATATAATCCTGGCAGTGGAATTGCTGGGTCAAAAGGCAGTTCCCTTTTTAGTTTTCTTAGAAAATTCCATACTGTTTTCCCCAGTGGTTGTACCAGTCTGCACTCCCACCAAGAATGAACTAGGGTCCCCTTTTCTCCACATCCTCTCCAACACTTGTTTGTTGCTTTGTTTATGATGGTCATTCTTACCGGTGTATAGTGGTGTCTCATTGTGGTTTTAATTTGCATTTCTCTGATGGCTAGCGATATTGAGCATCTTTTCATGTGTCTCTGAATTCTCTGTATGTCCTCCTTGCAGAAATGCCTATCCAAGTCCTTTGTCCATTTTTTAATTGGGTTGCTTTTCTTCTTGGAATGGAGTTGTGTAAGTTCTTTGTATATTTTAGAGATTAAACCCTTGTCTGAGGTATCATAGGCAAATATGTTTTCCCATATAGTTGGTTTTCTTATTTTAATGATGTTTTCTTTAGCTGTGCAGAAGCTTTTAATTTTAATGAGAACCCATTTGTTTATTCTTTCCTTTATATCCCTTGCTCCAGGGGACATACCAGTAAAAATATAGCTGCGTGAGATATCTGAGATTTTCCTGCCTCTGTTTTCCTCTAGGATTTTAATGGTGTCACACCTTAAATTTAAGTCTTTTATCCATCTTGACTTTATTTTTGGGTATGGTGTAAGCTATTGCTTGAGTTTCATTTTTTTGCACGTAGCTGTCCAATTCTCCCAGCACCATTTGTTGAAGAGACAATTTTTACTCCATTTTATGGTGTTGCCTCCTTTATCGAATATTAACTGACTGTAGTGACTTGGGTTTATTTCTGGGTCCTCTGTTCTGTTCCATTGGTCTATGTGCCTGTTTTTATGCCAGTACCAGGCTGTTTTGATTACAGTGGCCTTGTAATACAGTTTGGTATCAGGTATTGTGATCCCTCCTACTTTGTTTCTATTTCTCAAAATTGCAGCTGCTATTCGGGGTCGTTTATGGTTCCATATAAACTTTTGAAGTGTTTGTTCTATGTCTGTGAAATATGCCATTGGTACTTTGATAGGTATTTCATTGAATCTGTATATTGCTTTGGGTAGTATGGACATTTTGATGATGTTAATTCTTCCAATCCATGAACAACGTATATGTTTCTGTTTGTTTGTGTCTTCCTTGACTTCATTCTTCATTGTTGTGTAGTTTTCTGCATACAGGTCTTTTATCTCCTTGGTTAGGTTTATTCCTAGGTATTTTATTTTTCATTTTGCTATATTGAATGGGATTTTTTCTTGATTTCTGCTTCTGCTGTTTCATTGTTGGTATACAAAAATGCCTTTGATTTCTGGATATTGACTTCATATCCCTCTGTTTTGCCAAATTCATGTATTAGGTTGAGCAGTTTGGGGGTAGAGCCTATAAGATTTTCCATGTACACTATCATATCATCTGCAAACAGTGACAGTGTTGTTTCCTCCTTTCTGATCTGGATGCCTTTTATTTCCTTTTCTTATCTGATTGCTGTGGCTAAAACTTCCAAAACTATATTGAATAGAAGTGATGAAAGTGGACAACCTTGTCTTGTTCCTGATCTTAGTGGAAAAGCTTTTAGGTTTTGTCCATTGAGTATGATGTGGCTGTAGGTCTCTTATATATGGCCTTCATTTGTTGAGTAATGCTCCCTCTATTCCCACTTTGCTGAGTATTTTTATCATAAATGAGTGCTGTACCTTGTCAAATGCTTTTTCTGCATCTACTGATATGATCATGTGATTTTTGTCTTTGCTTTTGTGTATGTGATGTATTACATTTACTGATTTGCGAATGTTGAACCATCCTTGCATCCATCCCTGGGATGAATCCCACTTGGTCATGGTGTATGATCTTTTTAACGTATTGTTGGATGCTCTTTGCCAATATTTTGTTGAGGATTTTAGCATCTATGTTCATCATCGATATTGGCCTGAAGTTTTCTTTCTTTGTTGTGTCTTTATCTGTTTTTGTGATTAGGATGATGTTAGCTTCATAAAAGGAGTTTCGGAGTCTCCTATCACTTTGGATTTTTTGGAATAGTCTGTGAAGGATAGGGGTTAGTTCTTGCTTAAATGCTCTGTAGATTTGTGTGTGTGTGTGTGTGCGTGTGTGTGAAACCATCTGGTCCAGGGCTTTTATGTGTCAGGAGTTTTTGATCAATGCTTCAATTTCATCTGCTGTTATTGGTCTGTTTAGGCTTCCTTTTTCTTCTTCATTGAGTTTTTGAAGATTATATTTTTCTAGAAATTTGTCCGTTTCACCTAGGTGTTCAAATTTCTTGGCATACAGCTCCTCATAGTAATTTCTTACAATCCTTTGTATTTCTGTGATGTCAGTTGTAATCTCTCCTCTTTCATTTCTGATTGTGTTTATTTGGGTCCTTTCTCTCTCTCTCTCTCTCTCTCTCTCTCTCTCTCTCTCTCTCTCTGTTGTTGTAGAGCCTGCTTAAAGGCTTGTGGATTTTGTTTATCTGTTCAAAAAACCAGCTCTTGTGTTCATTGATCTTTAGTATTGTGCTTTTAGTGTCTATGTCATTTAATTCTGCTCTTATCTTGCTTATTTCCTTCCTTCTACTAGCTGTGGGCTGTCTTTGTTGATGTTCCTCAAGTTCTTGTATGTATATGATTAGGTTGTTTTCTGAAATGTTTCTATCTTTTTAGGTAGGCCTGTAATGCTCTGAACTTCCCTCTCAGGACTGCCTCTGCTATGTCCTGTAAGTTTTGGGTTGTCATAAGTTCATTTTCATTTGTTTCCAGAAACTTTTTGATTTCTTCCCTAATTTCATTCTTGACCCATTCATTGTTTAATAGCATGCTATTCAATCTCCATGATTTTGAGTGTTTGGGTTTTTTTCCCTTTGGGATTGGTTTCTAATTTCAGTCACTTGTGGACAGAGAAAATGCTTGGTATGATTTCAATTTTCTTGAATTTGTTGAGGCTTGTTTGGTGTCCTATAATGTGTTTTTTCTTTGAAAATGTTCCATGTGTGTTTGAATAGAATGTGTTTTTAGCTTCTTTCAGATGCAGATCTCTCTGTATATAAGTTAAGGCCATATCATCAAGGGCATTGTTCAATGCCAAAATATCTTTTTTGATATTTTGTTTGCAAGATCTGTTCATTTTTGAGAGTGGAGTGTTAAAATACCCTACTACAATTGTGTTGTTATCAATATCTTTCTCGAAGTCCTCTATGATTTTCTTTATGTATTTGGGTACTCCTATGTTGGGTGCATATATATTTACAATGTTTATGTCTTCTTGGTGGAGTCTTCCCATGAGTATTATAAAGTGACCTGCTGGGTTTCTCTTTATGGCACTTTTTTTGAAGTCTATTTTGTCTGATATGAGTATTGCTATCCCAGCAGCTTTTTCTTGTCCATTTGCTTGGAGAATTTGTTTCTAGCCCTTCACTTTCAGTCTGTGTATGTCTGTTGTCCTCAGGTGGGTCTCTTCTGGGGAGCATGTGTGTGGGTCATGCTTTCTTATCCATGCAGCTGTTCTGTGTCTTTTGATTGGAGCATTTAATCCATTTACAATTAAGGTTATTATGGATAGGTACTTAGACATTGTTATTTTTGTACCTATTACCCTCTCTGTCTCTCTCTTTTCCTTCCTTTCCTTACAGCAGTCCCTTTAGCATCTCTTGCAACGCTGAATTGGTGGATGCATATTCTGTTAGACTTCTTTTGTCTTGGAAGCTCTTTATTTGGCCTTCTATCTTGATTGAGAGTCTTGCTGTGTGAAGCAGCCTAGGTTGCAGGCCTCTGGTTCTCATTACTTGGAATATTTCTTGCAATGTTCTTGTGGCTTGGAGTTGTTCCATTGAGAAGTCAGCAGCTAACCTTATTGGGGCTTCCTTGTATGTTACTTCCTTCTTCTCCCTTGCTGCCTTTAAGATTCTCTCTTTGTCTTGGAATTTTGCCATTTTAATTATGATGTGTCTTGAAGAGGGCCTCTTTGGGTTCCTCTTGATTGGGACTCTCTGTGTTTCCTGGATTTGTGTGATTTTTTTCTCTCATCAAATTAGGAATGTTTTCCATCGTTACTTTTTCAAATAGATTTTCTATAGTTTGCTCTTCTTCTTCTCCATCCGGTATCCCTACTTTATGGTTATTATTACGTTTCATATTGTCTTGCATTTCTCTTAATTATGCTTCATTCTTTCTCAGCCTTTTTTCTTTTACATGATCATTCTGGGAGTTTATTTCTACTTTGTCCTCTAATTTGCTGATCCGATCTTCTGCTTCATCCATCCTGCTTTTGATTCCTTCCACTGTGTTCCTCAGTTCAGAAATTGTATTCTTCATTTTTTCTTGGCCCTTGTTTATGTTTTCTATTTCTTTTTTCATGTTGGTATAGTTTGCAGTGAGCTCAGTGTAGTTCTCCTGTAGTTTCTGGTAGTTTATTGTCATCTCACGGAACTTCCTGATAACCAGTTCTTTGAATTCAATATCTGATAACTGACTTGTTCCATTTCATTTAGCATTCCTACTGAGCCTTCCTCCTATTTTTTTCATTTGGGGATTGTTTCTTTGTCCTCTCATTGTTTGTGAGACTCTTCTTGATAGCTTCCGCTTATTAAATGGATTTGTTCTGGTTCCCAGAGTTTATGGTGTGAACTGCTGTGGTAGAATGCCTGTGAGATTCAGTGGTGCAGTCTCCTTTGGCTATCCTGGTGTTCACCACTTCCACCTACTCTTTTTGTGCTCAGTTGAAGGGGGAGGCAAAATGGTTTAAGACAGCAGGGGAGTATTCTTTGGTATTTACAGTAGCAGGCAGTGTAAGAGATAGGAGGTCTTTTGGCTATGTGTAGTGTTAACTGTGTTCCTCAACCCAACTGGCCACTTTTAAGAAAGGATGGGAAGAAGATAAGACTCTTGTTGGGAAGGGAAGTGTTGTGAGTTGGATCTAGAAAGCAGTGAAGTTGTGGGAGGTCAGATTCTGGGGTAAGGTGAGAGTAAAGTGTAGTACATAGGTGTAGCGTGTGAGAGAATAGTGTTAACCTCCCTAATAATAAAGTTCAGGAGACTGTGATGTGGGCTAGTATCCGAGGAGGGTGCTGTGAACTATTTACACTTGTGTGGAACAGCAGTTATTTACAATAATATTAGAGCAACATTCATATGCCAGAATATATGTGATCTGAATAACCTGAACAGGGGTTATAGGACTTTGAGTAATGTGCTGATGGAACACAATTCACGTGAAGGACAGTAAATTAGCAACTCAATGCAAAAGAGAGAACAGGGGCAATGTGTCAAATGGTACAATATACCCTGCCAAGCAAAGAAGACTATACAGAAAGAAGGGGAATACAAAAATACTATTGAGATCAAAGGTGTAGAAATAATGAAAAAAGGAGAAAATAATAATAGTCCAAATATGCAGCAACTTGCAGTTTCCCTGCAATAGTCCAGTGAAATTTGTCTCACTGTCTCAGTTGTTGGGTTGCCCCCTGTTTGAGTCCACTTCAGGTCCTTTCACAGTTCCAAGTTTTTCTCTTGCCTGTGGGCATTAAAAAAAATGGCAGCAGAAGTAAGAAAGGAGAGATAAAATTTGAAATAAAGTGTGCAGTACTAAACCAAGAAAGAACGGAAGAGAGGAAAAGCAATTGGAGAGTAAAACAGTAATGAAAGTTCTAAAAACAATAACAAAAAAAGATTACTTTAAAAAACAGCATGTAAACACACACACACACACACACACACACACACACACACACACACACTTCTTGTTAGTTTCAAACTGGCCAATCCAGTTTTTTCTGGTCTTGCTGGCTTCAGAAGGCTGGGGAGTGATTGGTGTGACATTTCTCCCTTCCCGATGTTTACTCAGCCTGTCTTGCAAGCCCTGTCCCAACAGCTGGTCTGACTCCTTTCCCCAATATATTCAATGTAGGAGTCCTTGATTTCTTCACAGTGCTTTTCCCTGGTGGTTATCGCTAGATGCTGGGGTGTAGGGGTGCCCACTCGGCTAGGCTGACTCGGTCCACTGAATTAGGGCCCAAACCCTTCCCTTCCCAGTGCTACCAGGAGGGAGTCACAGTGCCTTCCCTTTAACTCTGGGGTCTCTGCCTGGCTGGGTTGGGAGTCAGCTTTGGGGCTGTCACAGCAGATTCCCCAGCCCCTCTGTTTGATAAATTCTTCCTATTCAAGCCTGGCACCCCATGTAGCCCAATTCTCCATCCAGCCCAGTGACTATTGGGGTCAGTGCGTGGCACTGCCTGACTCTCAGCTCTCCCAAGCTGGTGACCACAGATTCCGCGAGTAATCACGGCCCTGTGCCTTGCCTCTTCGTCCTTATTCTCCTCTCTGTGACCAGAACTCTGTTGGTTTTGCTCAAACCCTGGTCTGTTGGGGAGGGAGGTAGCAGATGACCCAGCTCTCCCCCAAGGATCGCGGCAGGCCCTCTGCTTTCAAGCAGTCTGTGGTAGACCGAGCGCCCGCGCTGTGTGCCTGGACTGGGGCTACAAATGCACCCCTATCTCCACGCTAGTCCCTGGGACCTTACTGTCCTGAAATATCCTTCTTAACATCTGGTTTCTGGTTTTTCAGTGTCCGGTACATCTTTGTGGACTCTTATTTTCAAATACGCTGCAGTACTGTTGTCTGTCTGCTCTGTTCCTCAGTGGATTAGCCAGTTTTTCCTCCTGTGTGTAGGAGGCAGTGATATCCACTCCCTCCTACTCCGTCACCATCTTCTTACCTTGGACTTTTGCCATTTTAATTATGATGTGTTGAAGTGGGACTCTTTGGGTTCTTCTTCATTGGAACTATGTGTGTTTCTTGGATTTGTGTGACTTTTTCTCTCATCAAATTAGGGAAGTTTTTCAAAATTACTTTTTCAAAGGGGTTTTCTATCCCTTGTTCTTCTTCTTCTCCTTCTGGTATCCCTATTATATGAATATTATTACATTTCATGTTATACTGCAGTTCTCTTACCACCTCTTCATTCTTTCTGAGTTTCTTTTCCTTGTTATTTCTGTTTTTTTTTCTGCCTTTTCTTCCAGTTCGCTAATTTGATACTCTGCTTTATCTAAACTGCTTCTGATTCCTTCTAGTGTGTTTTTCAATTCAGAAAATGTATTCTTCATTTCCTTTGGCCCACTTTGGTAGTTTCTATTTCTTTTTTCATGTTGACATAGTTTGCAGTGAGTTCATTGTAGTTTCCCTATAACTTTTGGTAATTTTCTGTGAGCTCATGGAACTTCCTTGTAATCATTGCTTTGAACTCACTATCTGATTGTTGACTTGCCTCAGAAATAATTATAAATTATAAATTATAATTATAAATAATTATAAATAATTTCTGAGGCTTCATCCTTTCATTTCATTTGGGTTTTGTTTCTTTGTTTTACAGTTGCCCATTGTTAGTGAGACTCTTCTTGTTAGCCTCTGCTTCTTAAATTGATCTGTTCTGACTCCCTGGGTTTATGGTGTGAATTTCTATGGTGGGAGACCTGTGAGATTCAGTGGTGCAGTCTCCATGATCTCTTGAACTTGCTGGTCTTGGACTGTTGTTTATGTGGCTGCCTGGATATCTTTGGGTTTGATTGTTTTGGGGTCTTTCTTTGGTGGGTCCTTCCTTCCATCTGGTTAACTGAGGGTCACTCTGCCCACCACGTCTTGTATGCTATTGTGCAAGTATGGACAGGTTGTGTTGAAGCTGGTTCTTTTATCTGTCCTACGTTTTGAGGTTTCACTCTCCCCCTATTTTTCAGTTGTTTGTTCTGGGTAACTTCTTCACTGTTTAGTTATAAATATAGATTGGTCCTAGGTGGAGTTTAGTATGGCTTCCATTCACTACTTCACCTTATTTTGTTATCTATTGGTGGTTCCTTTATTGGTGGGTTCTCTCTTACAGCTGGTATTCTGGTATTCATAGTTCCCACCTACTCTTTTATGTGTTTGGTTGGAGGGGGAAGGCAAAATGGATTATGACAGCAGGAGTGTATTCTATGGTGTTTAACGTACCAACCCATAGAGAAGAGATAGGCGATCTTTGGATAAGTATAATGTCAACCATGATATTTCACCCAACTAACCGCTTTTTAGAAAGGGTGGAAAAAAGATAAGACTCTTGTTAGAAGGGGGAAGGATTGTGAGTTGGATCCAGAAAACAGTTATCTTATGGGAGGTCAGATTATGAGATATAGTGAGAGTAAAGGGTACAAAATAGGAATAGTGTGTGAGAAAATAGAGTTAACCACAATAGTAAGAAATTTCTGTAAGAAAGTGAAATGGGCTAAGATCAAGGTGCTCTGTCATATTTACAATTGTGTGGAACAATAATTATTTATAATAATACTGGAAAAACAATCATATGACAGAATCTATGTGATCTGAATAACTAAAATAGGAAGTACACGACCTAGAGTAGTGTGCTATTGGAACACAAATAAAGTGAAAGAAGGAAAATTAAAAATACATTATGAAAGAAAGAACAAGGGGAACTAGTCAAACAGTGCAATTAAATAAACAAAATGAAGAAAACTAAACAAAAAGAAGAGAAATGTAAAAAATACTAATAAAATAAAAGAAGTGAAAATAATGAAAAAATAATAATAATGCAAATAATAAATAACTTGCAAGTTCTCTGGAATAGCAAATTAGAATTTTTCTCAGGTTCTCAGTCACTGTAATGATCCCTCTTTGGGTCTGACTCTGGTTCTTTCTAAGCTCCAGGTGTTATTGTCTCACTTTGGAGGTGGGGGGGACAGGAGAGAGAAAAAAAGAGAAAGAAAAAAAATATCTTGAAGGCTTTAAATAGGCCAAGTGAGTTCTGCAGATCCTCCTGGCTGCAGCAAGCTGAGGGGCCTGGGTTTCTCTTTTCTCCTTTCATGTGGTTTTGTGTGGATGGGGGCCAGGTCTGGACCATACTCTTCGCAGTTGCCCAGCCTCCTGCCCAGTTCCTCAGTTTGCTGCTGGACCTCCAGTGAGCTTCTGTGACAGGCCTGTGCCTTCAATTCACCAGTTCTGCTGTCCTTGAGGTGCACCAATTAGGGGCAACTCACACACCACCATCAAGCTATTTACTGTCCTAGGTGCTAGGGGCTCTCAAAGTCTCTTAAAGGTAGTTAAACCTTTCCTTTTGAATTAGCAGACATTCTGATTTTTCTGGAGAAAGAAAGGCCAAGCCTTCATCTCCCAGGTACATTTCAATATGTATGGAGCATCAGCACATACACCAATAACACTTCAGCTGAATCCTTTTAGGTGTAAATACTTGATCCCAGTGATCTGAGATGGGTAAACAACATGCCCATAGATGAACTTACTTCCTTTTCTGGTTTCTTCTAGTGACAAATGATTACTTTTAAAAGCCTGCCTTTTCTTGGAGGAATATTTAAAGCTAAGAGAGTGACACTTCTAACTGGAACATAATCAACAAAAGAAAAAAGCAAACAAAATATAACCAGAGTCACGGAAATTAAGAGCAATCTAACAATAGCCAGAGGGGAGGGGGAGGGGACAGTGGGGACAAGGGTTTTCAGGAACTGCTATAAAGGACACATGGACAAAACCAAGGGGGAAGGTGGAAGCAAGGGTGGGGTGGATGGGGTAGGGGGGAAGGGTGGAGAGAAAATATAGACAACTGTAATTGAACAAGAAAATAATTTAAATTTAAAAAATAAAGTTAAGAGAGTGATAGATGTTAACTTATTGTGGTGATCGTATATATATATATATAATCATTATGTTGTACACCTGTAACTAATACAATATCTCAATAAAAAAATAAGTAAATGAAGTTAACAGGCTCCTAGGTCTTCCCATTGGAGCTCCAGTGTCCCAGAATCTGTAGTGTTTTCAGTTGTTTCTTCATCTCCCTCTTCTCCAGGCCCAGTTCTATTTTTTATTTGATTATCCTTCCCAATTGAACATGTATAAAAAGGGTTTTTTTTCCTCGAGGTCCAACACTCTATGTAAAAAATTGTTTATAATTTGTGATTCCAAGTTAGAAATGTTTTGAAAAAAATAATTCTTTGTGTACTATATAAGGTGCCCCATATACCCCCACAGGTCTCTCCAGACTCTGAATTGTGAGCCACTGGCCCAGTGTCTTGTAACTTAATGTCTGTTGCTCTCTCCATTCCCACCTTAGATCATAAAGTTTCAAAGTCTTGGCAATTATTAGCAGCATTAGTTGTTAATTATTGTGTCCTACTATGTGTCATATCCTGTGCCAGGAATTCTACATTTATTACTTCATTTAGTTGTGAAACTTGACGAAAAAATTTTATTATCATTTTTACAAAACTGTGATAACAGCTGAGAAGGCAGAAATAGTATTGAAACCCAATCTGTCTTCAAATCCCATCTCTCTCCCCTGCCATGCCCCTCCATCCACCCAGGGCCTGACTGAAGTACTGATGGAAGGAAAGTACCAAAACAAAAACAAAAACAAACAAAAAAAAGCCCCCTTTGTTTCTGGTTCTGTAATTGTAGGGTAAGTGAAGGCAGTCTGGCTTCCTCACCCAAGTGTCTGGGTAGCTAAGTGAAGCAGTGTTCTCATAGCCTTGGAGGGGCCTGATAACCAGTATTCTCCTAGCCTTGATACTGGGTCTGATAAACTGTTCTGATAACATGAAGTGGGCTTGCATGCGCAGAATTATGATATTTTATGTAATGTTCTGGCAGTTTTCCGGCTTTGTTCCCCTCTAGTACTTACATAGGTAGGGACTCCCTGCTGGTGGTGATAATAAAAGATACACTCAAGGGGACAGGTGTCATGATGGGTGCCATCCTGGGGGGCAAGGGCCATGACATGCGCCACACAGAGATATGTAGGAAGACATGCAGCTTGCAGCATGCGTGGCTCACCCAGCTATGAATAAAGGCATGCCAGACATCACAATGGCTCCGTGAATATTGTTCCATCTGCGTGAACATCATGGACTTCCCTGGCCTTGAAAGGTCACAACACAACATAGTTACATTTTTTTTGTGTGTGTGATTAGAATTTTAAGACATATTCTCTTAGCAATTTTCAAACATGCAATACAGTATTATTACCCATAGTCACCAGGATGGACATTACACTGTCATTACTTATTTTTTCTTATAACTTGAAGTGTGTACCATTTGACCACCTTCACTCATTTTGCCTACCACACACACCCTGCCTCTGGCAACCACCAATCCATTGCCTGTATCTATCAGATGGGTATTTTAAATAGTTTGTTTTAGATTACATATAAGTGAGTTTATATGATATCTGTCTTTCTCCTTCTGGTTTATATTACCTCAAAGTCCATCCTTGTTGTTGCAAATGGCAAGATTTCCTACTTCTTTATGGCTGAATGATAGTCTATTGTGTATCACATTTTCTATATCCATTCATGAACACTTAAGGTATTTTCATATCTTAACTATTATAAATAATGCTTCGATGAACTTGGGGGTGTATCCATCTTTTTTAAAAATAATATTTCACTTGTTATGCTATTACAGTGGTTTTGATTTTTCCCATTTGCCCCCCTCCAGCCAGCAACCCCCACTCCTTCAGGCAATCCCCCACCACACCCTTTTTAATGAAAACAAAAAAATACAAATAAAGCCAACATATCAAAATCCAGACTTGCATAAAAGATGAAAGAGAAGTAGGAGGTAAAGGTGAAGGAGAAAAAAATTGCTTCACTTCCAAAAGAATTTATAATAGGATATTTTCAAAATATTATTTATCATAAATCAATGAAATATAATTGATATCCATGCCTTTTGTTTACATAGCCAGATATATAATATTTTTGAAGAGCAATATACTCCAATTTAATAGTTATATACTTTTTATCTGTTAAGAGGTTTATACTATAATTGAAATACAAAATCTTGTCTTGGCATTCAAATCCCTCCATTATCAGGTCTCATCAATGTGCTCAACCTTCATTCCCACTTCAGTTATTCCCCATTACTCCCCATTTTCCCACTTCATTCCCACTTCAGTTACTCCCCATTACTCCCCATTTTCTCATTGGTTGCCGTTTTTAAAAAGTGTATTGTTATCTCCATGGTTTGTTCCTGCTTCTCCTTTAATCTAGAATTTCCTTATCTCTCTCCTTATTCCTTTTTTTTTTCAAACAGAACTCATACTCAACAAATTCCAATGCTTTCACAAAATTTTCCCTTTTTAATTCTTAAAAATGTTGGACTTCCAGCCAAGATGGAGTGTAGATAGACACACTGTGCCTCCTCACACAGCCAAAAGAAGGACAACAAAAATTTTAAAAACAAAAAACAACCAGAACTAACATAAAATTCAACTGTATGGAAGTCCAAGAACCAAGGAGTTAAAGAAGAAACATTCAAACAGACCAGCAGAAGGTGTAGAAGTGGGCAGCCAGGTGGGGAGGACTTGTGGCAAGGTGGTGGCTGGTGAACCAGGTGCAATAGTGGCTTGCAAACTGGGTGGTCCCACATTCGTGTGCAGATAAACCAGCAGGAACAACTAGGGAGCTAGATATACCGTACAACCAAAGGTTACAGTGCAAGGAAATAAAGCCTCAAAGCCTCTGATTAAAAACATCTGTGGGGGTTCAGGTGGCAGTGTGAAAAATTCTCAGCCTCACAGGAAAGTTCATTGGAGAGACCCACAAGATACTAGAACATACACAAAACCACCCACCTGGGAATCAGCACCAGAAGGGCCCAATGTGATTGTGGGTAGCCAGGGAAGTGACTGAAAACCAGCAGAGAGCAGAGCAAGCATTGCGGTCCCCTCTCAGACCCCTCCCCCACATACAGGGTCACAACACAGCCACGTGGGTTGCCCCACACCAGTGAACAGCTTCTCCCCTTACTATGTAACACATGCGCCAAGACAAAAAAAAAAAAAAAAAAAAAAAAAAAAAAAAAAAAAAAAAGGCCCAAATGAAACAGTTCAAAACTCCAGAAAAAAATACAAATAAGCAATAAAGAGATATCTAACCTATCAGATACACAGTTCAAAACACTGATTATCAGTATGCTTCAGGAACTCACTGAGTACTTCCACAGCATAAAAAGACTCAGGCAGCAATGAAGGTTGCATTATGTGAAATAAAGAAAAATCTACAGGGAACCAGCAGTGACAGAAAGGAAACCAGGTCTCACATCAATGATTTGGAGCAGAAGGAAGAAAGAAACATTTAACCAGAACGGAATGAAGAAACAAGAAATTAAAAAAATGAGGAGAGTCTCAGAAACACCCAGAATATCTCTAAATGTTCCAACATCTGAATCATAGAGGTGCCAGAAGGAGAAGAAGAAAAGCAAAAAATTGAAAACTTATTTGAAAATATAATGGAGAACTTTCCCAATCTAGCGAAGGAAATAGACTTTCAGGAAGTCCAAGAAGCTCAGAGAGTCCCAAAGAAGTTGAATCCAAGGAAGCATTCACCAAGGCACATCATAATTATATCACCCAAGATGAAAGATAAGGACAGAATCTTAAAAGCAGCAAGAGAAAAGAAGACAGTTAACCACAAAAGAGTTCCTTAAGACTAACAGCTGATTTCTCAAAAGAAACCTTGCAGGCAAAAAGGAGCTGGAAAGAAGTATTTGAAGTCATGAAAGGCAAGGACCTACATCCAAGATTACTCTATCCAGCAAAGCTGTCATTTAGAATGGAAGGGCAGATACGGTGCTTCCCAGATAAGGTCAAGTTAAAGAAGTTCCTCATCACCAAGCCCTTATTATATAAAATGTTAAAAGGACTTATCTAAGAAAAAGAAGATCAAAAATACAAACAGTAAAATGACAACAAACTCACAGCTGTTAACAACCAAACCTAAAACAAAGAACAAAAACAGACTAAACAACTAGAACAGGAATAGGATCACAGGAATGGAGATCACAGGGAGGGTTATCAGTGGGGGAGTGGGAGGGAGCGAGAGGGGGAAAAGTTACAGAGAATAAGTAGCATAAATGGTAGGTAGAAAGTAGACAGTGGGAGGTTAAGAATAGTATAGGAAATGTAGAAGCCAAAGAACTTGTATGTACAACCCATGGACATGAACTAAAGCAGGGGTATGTGGATGGGAGGGTGTGTGCAGGGCAGAGGGGAATAAAGGGGGAAAAATGGGACAACTGTAATAGCAAAATCAATAAAATATATTTAAAACAAGGAAAAAATCCTTAGAAATTTGTTCTTTTCTCTTAAATCCTATGTCACTTTGCTTGGTTTATTACAGATGTCACTTAAGTTATTTATATCACTGTCTGCTTCCCTGAACTGTGAGCTCCAAGAAACAGAAGGTAATTCCCTTAGCATTCCCAGAGTCTAACACAATTGTTAGCCCACTGTCAATGCTCTATAATTATTGAAAAGTGAATAAAGGGGTAGAAGACTGAATAAATTTTTATAATCACAGATGAAAGGCTACCTTTAAAAAGGGCAGTGTCACATAAGACACTGAAATCACAAATATTTATATTAAAATAGTATCGATAATATGTGTTATCTGAATCCCAAAGTGATACTTAACATTGAGCCCTAATTCATCATATGCAGCCTTCCCTCAGTGCCTGCTAGGAATTGGTTCCAGGACACCCTATAGATACCGAAATCCATGGATGCTCAAGTCCCTTATGTAAAATGCATAGTATTAGCTTATAACCTACACACATTCTCCCATATACTTTAAAATTATTTCTAGATTAATTGTAATATTTAATGTAAATGCTATGCAAACTATTGTTATACTTACTGCTTGTTTAGGAAAAAATGACAACTAAAGAACAATCTCTACATGTTCAGTACAGACACAACCATCAGGCCTAACTACACAGTACATGTCATTATTTTTTCTTAGTAACCTTTTTTTTTAACATTTTCTATCTACAGTTGGTTGAATTTACAGATACAGAATCTTCAGATACAGAAGGCTGACTATATTAGTCATGACAGAATGCCTTACACTGTAAGTAACAGAAACTCAAAATTACTTCATTAATAAGAGATTGTTATTTCAAATGACAAAATGTTCCAAAGCAGAGCAACTCAAGAATTGATTTGC